>CACTHL010000234.1:0-144983 GCA_902712375.1 Dioscorea dumetorum
GGGAAAACCCATCCTCAACTAGCCGGGCCGGGCGGAGGTGAGGAGTGTATTCCCTGGCCCGTGGGGATCCCCATGGGGATTTCCGGATGAATCTATCAGACGTAATGGACTTGGCTTGTTTGTTTCCTTGGTGGTGCAGTTTTACATGCCGAAATTTGCATCGATGATTGTGAACATAATGAAATCCTGAGACGCTGTATGCATCTCAGGGAGGTCCAATAGCAATTTCTCAGGTGCACCAATGTCTAACATGAACTTCTAATGCCTATCAAATGCTTGGTAAGTGGTCTCTGTATGACTGACATGCAGATTGAAAATGAGTACAAGTTAGTTGAGGGTGCATGCCATGAGAAAGGACCTCTTTATGTTATTTGGGCAGCATCAATGGTTGTAGGACTTGGAATTGATGTGCCATGGATGATGATGCTGCTCCATACCCAGTGGTTAATTTGCTAAATCTTTATCTCTTTTTTAGTTTAATTGGAAAACACATATCAAATTATAGTGACATTGATCTTGATTCTAAATGCAGACTAATGCATTAATACATGCTATGGAATGAGTTGTGGAGAAATGTAAAGCATAGAGGATGGAAGTAATGTAGAGGCCACCAATGGTAGTATCCATGTAAATTTCTGACATTGAATTTTTGACTTAAAGATGGATGATCCTAAAACTGATCGATTAAAGATAAAAGTCATTTTCACACACCCAACATTAGAAATGATTTTTAGGTATGCTCCTCTTCCTTTAGCTATTAAGGGTTTCTATCTTTTCAAATCAATATTGCTTATAATGATTAAAAAAAAAAATTTAAGTCTCTTTTAAGAGATGGCTTTTGCAATGAGAGTGGAATTCAATATCACACTCCTCTCTGCTGCTACGACAGATACAACACTCTCAGCCAACAAGGTTGTCTCGATTGATAACTGGACAACTAACCAATAAGAACAAGCACTCGTTACAATTAAAAACAATGTACATACATGTACATGAACAACTACATGTATAATAAGGGAACTACAATTGCAGTTACAATTGTTACAGTATAAACTAAAAAGAAAAGGAAAAGAAAAAGAAAAAAAATCTACAACTTAGGGCCAGCTACTCCTAATTCTTCCTACACTCTCAATGGTTGGAATTTGAGTCTCTTACTCCTGCAATTGAACTAAAATTCATTTGGTTGGTGGCAGCTATTCAGTGTAAAAAAATTACAGTAATAATATCAATAAAAGAAATTGAACTGAGAATATGAATATGAATAAATACTGCTTGAGTCAAACACACTGAGCAGCTGTATATCGATTAATATAAAACTAATAAAATCAATAGTTAATGCAACAAGCATTTCAAGTGCAATACATAACAATCAACCAAGTTTTATATACACCCAATCTCAACACCTTTAGTCATACCATGATAACTGATAACTTATAATCTATGCCCTCAAAAGATAAATGATAACTGATGAATTGATAATTAGTCACATGTGCATATTAGCCGCCAAAGGGAAAGACACCCAATACCATGCTCCCAAAAAGTATGGGTAGGGGGTTTTATAGAAAATTAGGTTTTAGATATTCTCCCCTCCCAAATATGATACTGAATGTTGTCAAAAGACCTCGAGGCTTATACACCGAGCCTTGGCATGCTCGGGTGTCTCTTGAGAAGATGTATATCTAACGTAAATCCCTATAAACTCTTCTATTAGCATAAAAAAAATATTTTTTGCTAAGCTTGTAATCGCAGTACATTAATAGTCACAATCTGTCACTCTTATGCAAAATTAATATTCGTTGATAATTGAACATAGCTAATATAAATACTGTCGGTAAAAAACTACTTCATTAATAAAATAATCATTCGATAAAATAACATGTTATAAAATCTACCATTATCAACTCACATGTTTTATTAGAATTTCTAGTTTAACAGAATTTTTTACGGAAAATCTTTTCTATCTTCTAGAACTTTCCCTATAAATAAAAAGAAATAATAAATACTAAAGGAAAATATTAACTACTAATGACTATATATCAACCCACGCGAATGTACACACAAAACATACTAAATAACTCACAACCGAGCTGAACTCAACTACAACACATGACCAGATCAACTTAATTTAACTGATCCAACCTCACCAATTAACTAAACCGCAAAAGTCTCTCACAAAACGTAAACTGGGTTCCTCATTTGGGCCTGAAGAAGTAAATCAGTCCAAACCACCCAACAATAGCATAGGCCCACTATTAAATCAATTTTTATTTTAATCTCTAACACCACCTCCAAACCACCCAACAAGTTTTTGTAAGAATCCAAGCCTTCAATAAAATACAAGTCTTCTAAGTCTCCAAGTCCCCTAGGTAAGATCTTTCTTTAAGCCTCTTGAATATCTTCACTCTCTTGCTTTTGTGATAGACAAACTAAGATAAGAAAAGGAGATAGATTGAGCTTGATCGAGGGGAAGCGACCAAGTGCCGCACATGATGTCAGTGAGAAATCTGAGTGTGTGACAATGGTTACTTGCCTCTCCATAGCCACACGAGCCTCCCCCAACTCCGGTGAGTTCCCCTCCACCTTAAAATCTCACACGAGTCAGACTAAACTCCATTTAATTAACTACCCGATTTTCTCAAACCTAAGATTATATATCGGGTCCAAAGTTAATCATCCAAATCCCTTACCAAAACAAGACTAAAGCAAGCTCAAGCTTACGTTAAAACATAATGACTAATCATACCACTGAAAACCAACTGATCCACAACGTGCCATCATCCCATTTTCTGTTTATTTTTTCCTTCAGACTCTGGCGGAAAGAACTATTACAAAACCGTCCCTGAAAATTCACAAACAGTCCTTAAGTTTCCATAAATCTTTGTGTATAAGTCCTTGCCGAATTTTAGAAGAAAGATATGAAAAATTCAGGATGTTACATTCAAAATCAACAATAGGTGCTCATTTTTGTAAAGAATGAGATGACACGAACTTTGTGTTTTCACTTTTGAAGCACTTTATGTAAAAATTAAATTGATGTACAGAATGCTTTCCTGAAAATGATTTTTTATTGATTACAATTTAGTTGTTCGTTATTCTGACTTTCACAGTAGGAGATTAATAAATTAAAATATTGACTTGATCCTTGATGATGTTTCATATATATCTTTGTTAATGTGCATGTATTTGATTAACTGTTGATTTATACAATTCAGGATTGACTGCTCTAGAATAGTAAAAACTTTTATAGCAGTAGAAATTTTCCACTAAACTTATAACAACAAAATTTTCCGTTGCTATAAATCATTAGCAACCTTAATCGTAGCAATTGTGACAGTGACGAAAATGTACATTTATAGTAAAAACATACGACCAATTATTTAAAGGCCAATTTGGATCCACTATTATAGAGATGTTGAGGACGAAAAAGGGCCTATAGTGAAGAAAAAATCCATCGCTATAGGCCCTTTTTTTATAGTGGAGATTTATTCATTTTTTATTTATTATAAACAACACAAAGTAGTGACCAATTTAACCAAATTAGCTCATAAAGGATCATTTGACTTATTTAAATTTAACCGTGCTTTAACCCAAATGAGATGAATTCACTCGAGGAAAATGAAACAAGTTGACCTTGTGGTCAATCAGGGGAATTGAGTATAAAAATTTAATTAAACGATTATTCAACAAAATCGTTTATATCAAGACTTTCTATTATATTTTTATATTATAAATTATTCAATGGTAGTTCTTTCCTTTTCCAAAAGCCCCTTCAATCAATACTAGTAAGATTCAAAATGACTACTTGACAATTTGAACTTTTGTTTTATAACAACAAGAGAGAGTAGAGAGTTAAGACTGTAATCATTAAGGTTGGTTTTTGGTCTATTTCTTTGACTATGAATTTGTCAATAATTATTTTTTGACATATGTTTTATCTCTCTAAATTAAAATATCTAAGTGGCTTGTATATATTCATTATATATAATCTAGTATTTGTATTAAGGTTCTTTCTCCTTGTTTATATGCTTAATGGGAAGGTATCCATAAACTATCTTATACTTCCTACGCTATTGCTAGTGTCATGTAGTGTCACTTCTTTTATGGCTTGAGACCTCATATTTTTAAATGTTATTTAAACTTTAATTCAGAAAGAATAAAGTAGGCTTTGAAAAAAGCTTAAAAGCACAAGAATAATATAAACCTCTCGTTCTCTCTCTCTCTCTCTCTCTCTCCACATTGCCTCTACCACTGATGCAAATGTACACCTAGTAAAAAAGACTGCTTATATGTTATTAGTAAGAATAATCTAAAAGTAATATGTATTGATAGAACACATAACTTGCAAATATATATATAAACAAATATTATTAATACTAATTTCACACATGTGAGTACAACTGATGTGGATCTAAATAGAAAAACTCCTATTCAAGTTTCACTTGGGTCAGTTACCGAGTCACAGGTTCGCGAAGTAAGCAATTCAAAGAGACTTGCTTTAAATAGGTTGATCAAAGAAGTTTGGGTCCAAACTAATTTTGGAAGATCTTTTCAAGGTGATGAATATGACATAAAGTGAGAAATTTTTCATTCAAATTCAAAATCATGATAACTGAAGAAAGAAATGTTTAAGGATGCAACATAAAAGACACAAATCAAATTTAAAGATTAGTTATAATCAACTTTTACAAACAATTGTTATTTTATTCATTATTTAGTTTGGCTTTATATGGGGATTATAATGCTTGCATGCCAAGTAATTAGTATTTTTTTTCAATTTGGTTGGAATAATTTAAGAATTTGCCATTGATTTAGAGATTTTGTTAGTCCCCAAATTCATCAACTCTTTATTTAAGAAGCCCATTTGGCTGAATTAATCAGACCACCTTTTATCAAAAAAATTGTGAGAGTTATAAATTATCTTTGGTTCTTTGAAGATTATTCGAGCTTGTCGGAGTCTTATGGCTCTCAACCATCAACTTATCAATCTATCGTCCGTAGTTGATCATGGCATCTTTACCTACTGAGGTTCTTGCTTGATATAAGCAACAGGTCAAAGTTCCATTCTAAGCTAGTCTTAGCAAACCATTCGAGTTAGTTGATATATGGGTTTCGTCACAAGTTGGAGGGGTTCATATCAGTTGGTACCAGAGGAGAAGGTTAGTATATATATATATATATATATATATAGAGAGAGAGAGAGAGAGAGAGAGAGAGAGAGAGAGAGAGAGAGAGCAAAACAAAAGAAAAAAGAAAGAAAATTTTGCTTCATTTGGTGAACCCGAAACCCTTGTCTTTATTCCTTAAAGGTTTCAACAAAATCTTCATAGGGGGGGAGACCGGGGCCGGCCCGGCCGCCCCCGGCCCCGCCCAGAAAAAGTTGGGGCCCCCCCCCCCCCCCCCGCCAAACAAACAGGGCGGGCCGGGCCGCCCCCCCCCAACCAAAGGGGCGCGCGGGCCGGCCAGGGGGGCCCGCGGGCCGGCACGACCCCGCCCCCCCAGGGGGGGGGGGGGCAGGAAAGGAGGGGGGACTTTGTTTTTTTACTTTTTAACCCTTATTAAGGTTTCAACATTAAAAATGACATTTTGCCATTAACACTATAAAACGGGTTTTTAGGGTATTTTGACTTTAAAATATAATAATTTTTTACCTTTTTCAACAACAATAAAGGCTAGTTAACAAGGCTATTTTAAACTTTAAAATATAATTACCTTTTTAATTGTTAATCAAATAAAGTTAAGCTTGTAATTTTCTAAATTGTTGTTAGTTTTTAAATAAATGTCAAAATTTTTCTATATCTATTTGTAATTTATTTTTAGTTTATCTTTATTTTTTCTATGTAATCTTATAATATTATGTTAAATTTGAAAAATTATCTTTTCTTGTATAATTGTATTCATGTAAATTTACTATATTTAGATTTTTTAAAAAATATTTTCTTAATTTTTAGTATTTTTAAAGTATTTTTAATAAATTTTATAATATTTTTAAAAAATATGGCGGCTGGCCTGGCCGTGCTGGCCGGGCGACCCCATAAAGGTGGGCCGTGCCGGCCCGACGGTTGCAATCCGGGCCGGGCCGGCCGCTGCCGGCCGTGCCGCGCCATCTTCACCTTTAATTGCTTCACCCGCTCATGCAATGCACATTGAATGCATGATGATACTTTGATTGCTTACCTATATTGTTGAACATAATGCCCAACATGCCATATTCTACACAGCTTAATCAACAATGCGTCTAACTTGGTTCTCATGGTGACATCATAGTTGATGAAGGAGGTAGTGTTCGGGGGCCAAGCTAGGCACAGGCAACAAAGTTAAGCTAGTCGTGATCATTACCACCCCTGGTAACCTACCCACAAGTACGTTTAGAGAGGTTATAGCAGTTACATGAATTTAAGGAGAAAGAAAGTTACCATCATTACTTCCTCTTCATGGTCATGGTTGCTTGATGCTTGAGGTCATTTGGTTCTCTTACCAGAGTGGAATTCATTATGTTAGAGTGGAGGCCTTATGTTGGCATCATTGGGCATGTTTTGACAATAACATGGTAACTGTAAGGGTTGATGACCTTACACTTGGTCATTGGGTGAACATTTCAACATAGGCCAAGCCACGAGGGCGCACAGCCGCGTGGATTGGGTAGAGTGCGGCTAGCGCGAGTCATGTGTTATGTCGTGACCAAGAGTGGGTGGAATATCCTGCACGATCATATGCTGAGATCGTGAGGCGCGCGGGCACTGGACCATGGGCGTGCGCGTGACTGATGGGCGCGTGGGGCAAGCACGCCCATACCAAGAGTCAAGTGTTGCAGACTTAGATTATTTAGAGTGTGGATCTCTAGCAAATCTAGGCGGGGCGAAACACTTGATCATACCGAGAGCTGATTCTGGATTTGCCGAGGGTTTACGCAGGCGTATGCAAGTGGGCACTCGGGCAAGAGTGTGGCCGAGCCAGGGGCGAGGATGGCACGCGATATTACCGCGCATGACCGGTACTGCTGCGCACTGTAACCAAGGGTGGATGGTTAAAGCTATAGTAACATCAGAGGACACTGCAAGCTAAGTGGAAGTCCGGGACTTCACGCCAAACCTGTATTGGGCATGGGGCTCAATTAACCTTGGCGAATTGGGGTAGTTCTTGTAATAGGGTCTATTGTGTCTTTGGGAGGAGACAAGGTCTCTTGGTGTTGGTTTTTGGTCATGGTTGTAAACTTTTCTCAATCTAAGAGAGTTTATATTTTTCTCTCTCTAAAATGGGACTTTTGTGTCTTGTTTCTCGTACCCTGAATGTTTTCCGGTTTTGCTCGCTTGCTTTCGTATGCTGTGCTTGTGATGTAAACAGGAGTTGACTACTGTTGTTCTTGCAATGAAGACTGACCTGTCGCTTGGTGCGTGTCAGGTGCTGCAGGGCCGAAGATGATCGGTTGAGGCGGTGACAGTAACTATGATGAGATGGCATGATGATATGGCAAGAGATGATATGAAGACATGAAGCTATCTTTGGAGGAGCTAGTTTTGGTAAGTCAATCAACTTGGAGGATTTCTCTTGAGGTGTAAACAATGGTAGTGTGAAGACGCAATTTATCTTTGGCAAGTAAATCAACATTAGGAGATCAATTACTCGGAGGCCAAGATTATTTGAATCTTAGTTTGGTGAGAAGCTAAATGAAGCAACAATCTATAAAAGGCAAAAGCAAGCAATCAGGATCCGACAAAAGAATACACAATCTTAGATTTGAAGAGAAGCAATTTATGGGCGGATATATTTAAAGACATTGTTATATAGAGAACATTGAAGACTAAGCTTGGATGAATAAAGATTAAGTTTGGAAGATTGTAAAGAACTAAACTTGAATAAATGAGAGATCAAGTTTAGTAATATGAAGATTGAAGAATCAAACTTGGAAGAAGAATGAAGATCGAATTTGGAAAGATGATTTGAAGATATTTTAAAGACTATTTTTAGTATGATGAAGACGCGTCATGTGAGGGGTGCAACCCTTGAGAGAGTACTCGCGATAGGGCATTAAAAGGCATGCTAGTTGTTGGCAAATTGAGATTGGGAAGATTTGACTTCATCGTCTAAGATTGACACAACCAGAAGAGTTGGACTTGTCACGAGGTCAAGTTGCAACAGGAACTAAAACTCAATCAAGACTAGCAGATGGGTTGCGTTGCAATCTTAGTTACAACATGAGATACAACGTCTAAATTTGGAAAGAGTCTAAGCTAGGAAGCCGCAGAGATTCTAAAATATGGAGGCACTATATTTGGGACGTGGAGCTATTTGTATAAAAGATTCTGCTATGAGATTTAGGATGAGCCACCCAAATGAGAGATCCTCGTGGTGGTGAGAGAGAGTGTATATTAGGTGATTTAGAGAGAACTCTTGTTTATCTTTGTGAGGATGAGTGAGAGTATGGTACTCATATTTATTCCCCCCTCTAAATGAATCTTATCTCTGGACTTCACCTCCAAATTGTAGGCAAGTTACGTGCTGAACTGGATAACCAATTTGTGTGTCTCTTTTTGATTGTTTGACATTGTTGTGGGTGTTAAAAACTTTTGAGTGAATATTAACCTACATATACTCACTTAAGCTAACACATTGACAAACGCTAGTGTGCTTAGCTTGTTTTATTTTAGATGGAACGTTTCGTGTTACTCTATCTACCCATAAACATTCCCATTTAAATTAGTGGTAAATTCTTAATCATCATAAATTTTTTTATTTGGGGTTCAGTTCTTGTTTCATTTCTGATTGCAACGAACTAGTTGAAGCCTTGAATAGTAAATGATTTATTCGTTTATGAAAAATTTAGGGTAAACTACATGGATAGTCACCCACTTATGTACTCATTTCTATTTTAGTCACTGGCCTAAAGTTACGATTTAATCACTTACATTCGTATTTATGTTTTTTTAAGTCACCCTGCTAGACGACGTTAACAGGGAGCTGACGTGGCCTACCACGTCCCACCCGCTTGGCCACGTCAGCACCCAAGTGGGCGCCCGCCCCCTGCACTCTTGTAAAACCCTAGCCTTCATGGAGGTAAGATGGAGGTCTGGATCCGATCTTACGCCGAAAGTAGAGGAAAAGGAATATCATGAAGGCAATGAGCAGACGGCGAGGTCGCCGGCAAGGATAGCTATCAAGGTGGCGTGGCTTATTCCGAAGTGGTGGATCCCATTTGGTTTGGATCCTGGGGATGAGGAAACCGTCGTGGTGGTGGTGGTGGATCCGGCGGGGAGTGTGGGATTTCTGGCGAATGACGCTGGTGGAAAAGAGGAAAGTGAGGGTTGGATGGGGCCGGGGAGGGAATTTGAGGAGAGGTTTAGGTCTTGTAGATTGGGGAGGGAGAGGACGGGGACTTGGCCGGAGAGATGGTTGGATTTGAGGCTAAGGACGTGGAGCTCGGTGTGGTTGGAGAGAGGGGTAATGGCGGCACCTGAGAGGGATTCGAGTGGAGGTGATTGTTATCCGTTGTTGAGAAAAAAAGGAAAGTAGGGGCGAGTGTCCACCTGGGTGTTGATGTGGCCAAGCACGTGGGATGTAGCAGGCCACGTCAGCTCCCCGTTAATATCGTCTGGACGGATGACTTAAAAAAACATAAATACAAATGTAAATGACCAAATCGTAATTTTTTTAAGTGGGTGACTAAAATAGAAATGAGTACATAAATAGATTACTATCTATGTAGTTTACCCAAAAATTTATGTTATAAATAAATTGAATATATATATATATTAATGGAAGGGAAGCACGCTTGGCTCATTGAAGTTATGTTCATATGTTCAAACAAATTGAAAAATTATGAGAATAAAGAAATGAAAAACTGATTTTTTTTTATATACCTCATCATTGTCCCCATGCCTGCCCACGTAACCTTAGTCCTTCCAAAATTTTTTTTTTCTTTTTGATAATTTAGTTTTTATTTTTTAACAATAGTTATTCTAAGAGCTTATGTAGTCTGAGTGTAATTTTTTGTTCTGCAACTGGATATGTTTTTTGATACTACTGCATTTGATATATTTTACATTATAAATAATAAAAGTTTTATAAAATATTTTTTACAGTGGGACTAATAAAAACATAATTTTTCTTCTCTGTTTAAAATCAATATGAACATAATTCCTGGTTTGGTATCTTTACCAAGTTAAAATAGAAGATTCCATGTATTGAGGGGCGGCTCAAGGGTAAAACTAATCAATCAACCCCTTTAGCTAAAATTGGGGCCCTCATCTAAGTTTAAACCAATATAGTTTTTGAAATCTTATTACTATGATTATAATAATACCTATGTACCGTAATAACTTTATTTGCAGCCTCATCATTGACTTTAAATTTTTAAAAATTTTAAAATCTCATCATTTTAATAATAATAATAATTAATAAACTATATAAAAAAAATAATATTACAATTTTTTATTTAATACTTCATCAATTTTAAATGTTTCATCACTCAACTAACTTTTTAAAATAAAAACTAATAAATTAATTTCTTAATTGTTTTACTTTAATGTATAATTAATTCTCTTCTTCTGCCAACTAACAAATGTATTTCCAAAAGATGTAGCTTTAATGCTAGTTCTCTCTCTATCTTCTCCCAACTAGCCAATTTATTCCCATAATAAAAAAAAAAAAGATTGTAGACCTGGGTAACTAACGGCCGTATTTTATAATTTCTTTTAAAAATCAAGATTCTAATTACTTTATATCAATAGTGTTTTTGATCTTTGCTATTGAGTTCTTGTTTGTGATACTCATATATACTACTCAAGTTGACAGAGGCCTGGGCTCCTAACCATTTTTTTTTTTTTCACGGCAAATTATCCATATATACTACTCAAGTTAACAGATTCTATTATTTTAACCTTCTTTAGTTATTTCAATTTATATTGTTTTTAATTTATATTTTATAAATATATCTTTTAATTTATCAAAATTTAAATATGTCAACCTAAAAATATGAATTCGATTATGCACAACTTTAAAAAAAAAAAGGAATTAAAACTTTAATACACTCTCAAAAAGGAGCTATTGATAAATTTTTAACATGAATTGCTAAAACAGAGTTTGGCAAATGTAGAATAATGTTCTTTAAATGAAGTTAATGAACAAGTTAGTAACGTGGTTGAGTTAAATGATATTGAAATGCAAGAAGAAGCTAGTGAAAAATCTAACCTAGATCCTTGTGAGGACCAACTTGTGAATGAATCTAATCATTGCATTTCCAAGAATATATATGATCCTAGCCATTGAGCCACTTATTAAGTTATTAGTTGAAAAGGGGCCAATTAGAGTTACCGATATAGATTTTCCAAAAGATAAATTATCGAGGCATTTTTCTATGACACATCATATTCGAAATTTGGCAAATGGAGACAAGCTTGAAAGACATGGTTGGTTCATTTTAAAGACTTAGATAAAGTATTTTGTTTATGTTGCAAACTGTTTAGCTTTATTTTAAGTACTAGTAAACTAGCTAATAAAGGTACTAGTGAATGAAGAAGTCTTAGTGCTTAGTTTAAAAATCATGAAACAAGCAATGAGCATGTCACTAATATGAGTTTATGGATTGATTTAGAAATGAGGCTATTGAAAAGCAAAACAATCGATAAGGATGCCCAAAAGTGTATTATTAAGAATTATTACTGTGATAAAACTCTTAGTAAAAATAATTTGGCATTTAGGGAAAAAATGAAAAAATCAATCAAGAGAGTAATAGAATTTTTTTAAGTCTAATTGAAATAATTGCATAATTTGATCCAGTGAAGCAAGAACATATTCGACGTATTAAACATGATGAAATTAATAACCATTATCTTGGACATAAAATACAAAATGAATTAATAAATTTGAGCAAGTGAAATTAAAATTATTAAAAAAATTTAGGAACAAAATATTTTTCAATTATACAAGTCATCGAGAGCAAATGTCTTTTATATTGAGAATTGTGGATGTTTCATCAACTCCAATAAAAATCGTTGAACATTTTTTATAGTTTTAAGAAGAATATGATACTACTGGAAAAGGTCTTTTCCAAGTTATTGCAAATGAAATTATAAATATGGGCCTTGATATTAATAACTTAAGAGGATAATGGTATGATAATGGATGAAATATGAAGGGAAAACACCAAGGAGTGCAAAAGCGAATTTTAGATATAAAGCCTTGGTCATTTTGTACACCATGTGGTTGTCATAATCTAAATTTGGTACTATGTGTTATTGCTAATTTTTGCAGTAAAGCTATAGCCTTTTTTTTGTAATACAACATATTTATTTATTATTTGCTTCTTGTACTAAACGGTGAAAAAGTTTAAAACATACTATACCCAATTTAACTCTTAAACCATAATCACAAACACGTTGGGAAAGTCGTATTGAAAATGTTAAAGCTATAAAGTTTAAAACTCCACAATTAAGAGATGTTTTATTGAAATTTGTAGAAGTTAGTGAGGATCCAAAAACTAAAAGTGAAGCAAATTGTTTAACAACATATGAGCTTGAAAATTTTGAGTTTTTATTGGGTATGACTATTTGGTATAATATATTGTTTGCTATTAATATTTAATTCGCAAAAATTTACGATCAAAAGATATGTGTATTGATGTTGCTATATATCAAATAAAAGGTCTTATATCTTTTTTTCAAAAATATAGAGAAGGATTTGCAAATGTTGTGGCGTCTACTAAAGAAATGGCATTTGAAATGAATATGAACCCCAATTTTGTGATAAACGTGTTATGACAAAAGAGACAATTTGATGGCAATGTTACAAGCGAAACAACAATGACTATTGAAGAATCTTTTCAAATTGATTATTTCCTATATGTAGTGGACAATGTTATTCATTCAATTCAAAGTAGATTTGTACAATTCAAATTATATGAAGATACTTTTAGCTTTCTATGTAGTGGTAAAAAACTTGAAATCATTAGATAATAAGAATTAAAAAAATGTTGCATTACCCTTGAATGTTGCTTAAAACATAATAGTTACTCCGATATTGATGGTTTAGATTTTTTTTTTTGAATTACAAGTATTAAGAGAAATCATGAAAGTAGAAGATAATACTCTAATTGGCACACTTAATCAAATCAAAAGGCTTAATTCTTTTCCAAATGCATATATTGCCTATAGAATAATGTTAAAACTCCTATAACTATTGCTTTAGCTGAAAGAAGTTTTTCAAAATTGAAATTAATAAAAGCTTACCTAAGATCAACAATGTCTCAAGAAAGATTAAATGTGTTAGCTCTATTATAAATTGAAAAATAAATGTTAGAGGAAATCAATTATAAAACTTTAATTAATACCTTTGCATATCAAAAGGAGAAAAAAAAAAGACTTGAGTAAATTTTTTGAATGAGAAAATCTTCTTTCTATAAGAAAAACATATTGATCTTCTAGTGTATGATTTCTCTTGATTGTACTATCATAAAAGCAAAGTCTATTGGAACCTTTTAATAGATTATGTTGGAGTTTATTTGAATAGTATAGATGTTTTTACAGCAGTGGATTGGATCTTGACTAGTTGGCATACTTGGATGGGTTTTCTTTGCTTTAAATCTATGTCAATTACTTGTGTATGGTTTTGTGGTAGGGTAGATGCAACCTGGGTTTTAATAGACAACAACCAAACTTTCAACCCATTTTTTGAATGGACTTCAAATTGTTACAGACTTTACAGGGGACGACAAGATTGTGATAGGGAGGTTGATTCAATTTAATTAATCTCTTACTTCTTATATTCTGATTACTAACGCATCTCGGTAAGAAAATTTAAATATGAGTGAAATTTGGTTTACGCTAGTGAACTCAATGTTATTTTATTAGCTGTGGATTTCTTTTCAAGCCTACAAGCTAAAATGAAAGCTTTTGCAGTTACTCTGAAGCTGTGCTCCCAAAGGAGTCCTTGATCAATTTGTATTTTGTTAGATCACTTGAGCCTCACGAAATTTTATCAACATGAAGAAATGAATGTGCTTTGGAGATACAAAGATGATATCAAGTCAGCTAAACAACTTTTGAAGACTTGTTCAAATGCCATGCTAGAAGTCAGTCCTAGACAACAGAATTTAATAGCTGATAAGGTTGCATAATGTGGTAGAATAAATCCCAACCTATCCCTTTTTTATTAAGGGTTTCATCTACCTACTTGAATGACACATTGCAGGTTTATGTAAAAGAAAGCTTTTCTTTCTTAACAAGCTTTATTCTGTAATCCTTTTATTTGCTCTTTGTTGTTTGTTTCCGTGTATATCTTTTTGTTGTTTGGTTGTTTTACTTTGTGCTTTTTCTTTAATAAAATTTATTATTTTATTAAATAATTAGGGCTCTGTTTTATGCTTTGGCTTAAGGCCTCTGAAAATTTTGAGCCACCCTTGGATGTATTGTGTTTGATTTAACTACTGATCACTAATCTTGGAAGCTTAATGTACATTATATTGTCTTATTGCTTCAATTATGATTTTGGCAAAACCCACAGATGAATGCAAAATGGTACAGCTGATGTGTTAGTTTCTTAGTTGTCACTCTTAGCATCACCCATCCATGACGCTTCTATCCACCTCTTCTTCTTCCTCTTCCTCTTCATAGCTGCCTCCTGGAATTCGCTCAAGAGGCGGAGTTTTTCCACATGATGATTTTTTATATAAAATATTTAAACATAATTTATATATTAAATATTTTTATAATTAAAAATGAGATAATATTGTGATGCATGGATATGACTTATTTTACTGCATTTTAACTTATAGCTAATTTGTTGTAAGTTGAAATATTGTAAAAGTGGATGGGATGTAAGTTCATTTACATGTAAATAAAGCTTTTATATCAAACCAAACAAACACTTACATGTAAAACTACATATATTATAGTGATTTACACGTACTGGAATATATCATGCAGAAAATCATGGTTTGATTATGATGAAGATCATGAAGGGAAATTTTCACATTTTATGTTTCGCCAATGACTTAATTAGCAAATAATGTTTCAAGCTCACAAGTAGTATCAGTGGTTTTCATAAGGGCTAGAGAAGCACACAATGTTATCCTAGAGTCCATGACTTTTGAAGGCACTTTCAGAAGCCTAACAACTAGAGGCATATCCTATCTTTTGAAAAGGATCGAAGAGGTATGGAAAACAAAAGAAAAAAAAAGGAAAACAAGGTTAAGCCCGGTGGTTTAGCTATGCATTTATTTTATTATATGCTTTCATCGTCAGATAATAGAGACACAATGTGCAATTCATCGGTGCACTGCATCAGTGGAATTCCTAGAGATGCAAAGACCATATGGCATGTATCCTCTACTGTCAATGGCAAAGAGATGTACACTCACGTGGAGATGGTTAGAGAGAAACTCATCAGAGAAGTGAACTTCCAAAGGAGGATTCCGGTCTTGGGAGAGGAGGATGTTTTGCATTCTACTCCCAAATGATACGAAGCATTGTGATTCAACTTGGAATACAAAATGAAACCTCTAGGACCATCCTACATGGTGCATTCCCCTTGCTTCTTCATTCATGAACAGATCTCCGTGTTGGTGTTGTTATGTATATTGCTGTTGCTATGACTTACCTAGATCTACATCCTTCCAACCTTTAGTTAGCTGCCAAATTTAGTTTTGTTAAATTTCTCTATAAGCGTTTCGTGCTTTGTAGTTTGTGTGAATATGTAGTTATGGTATCCACTTGATTTATGTAAATAAATGTGAAAAATGCATAAGTGTATAATTGCTAATATACCCTCACAAAAATCAATTTGTGTATATACCCTTCAGAAATGCATGATTGTTTGTAAAAATATAGATTGATTTTTGTTTTTGTTTTTTAAAAAAAAGGAAGCGGGTAAATAATAGCAAATAAATGTTTTAATAATTTTTTAAATTAATATTTGGTCCAAAGGATATATAAGCGAATTAGAATAATTTACAGATAAATATCATTTTTATAAAGACATATAATTTATGTTTTTATATTTTATATTTTATTTTTTGTGCAAAAATGCATGTAAGTTAAATATCTATAATAATTATGGTTTACTACTATATTTACAGTAAAAACACTGTTTTTACTTATTTTACATCATAATAATAAAAAGGACAATTATAGCCTTAGTTCTCCATCATATTATTGAGATTCTTGCCACTATTTCATTCCAGCCTTTTAGGCAACTCTTGTTGTAAGGGAAGCATGATTTCTTTTAATGGAGCACTTCCTCTACTGTAATCCCCAAATGTGTGCACTTGGCTCCATGCTTGGATACTTTTCATTTG
Source organism: Dioscorea dumetorum (assembly GCA_902712375.1). Classification (NCBI taxonomy): domain Eukaryota; kingdom Viridiplantae; phylum Streptophyta; class Magnoliopsida; order Dioscoreales; family Dioscoreaceae; genus Dioscorea; species Dioscorea dumetorum. Next base: position 16,286 of record CACTHL010000234.1, read on the forward strand.
ATATTCAGTGGCCAACATTTGGAAAACTAGATTTGGGAATGAATAGTAGAGTGGATACATGTATTGATCGACATAAAATTTTATCACCTTTGTCTACAAGATCAAATGATATTTTTGATTATCCATCAAGGTAGGACTCATCTTTTTCCATCAATAGAGATAGCAAAAGCCCTCTGGAGCCTTAACTGAACTTGAATATCTCCTCCCAAAATAATATTCTCCATTTCCCCAGTAGTAAGTATAATTTGGTATGATTTGTGATGGCGTAGAAGTATAAGCTTTATATGGTACCTTGCTTCATCAAGATAGCCAGTATCGTAACATGAGGAATAGAATTTAATTCCATATTGATAAAACCATTACCTTGTAAAGCTTTATAAAACTTGTGGAGTATGTAACTCAGTTACCAGTAGTCATTAAAACAATTTATTTGTGCTGGCTCAGTAATAAATACGCTTGCTAAGTATCCATGTTGAAATAATTTTGTTATGATACTTGAGGCTCGATTAGTAACTGGTTTGGCCATGTCGATAAATCCCATGAACACTGATAATGGTGAATCTTTCATTGCAGTGCAATCCCGAATGTCGATGTTGTGGGCCACAAAATGCATTTCTTGCTAAGACCATTCCTACGGGATGGTCTTCTTCTTTTTTTTAATTTTCTCAATACTTCTTGTTCTGCTAAAAATTGCTGATATTGGTCTTCCATGACTTTCTTGAAAATAATCTGTTTAATTTTTGAAAATTCTTCTGGAAATAACTCCAATCTTTCCATTATTTCTTTTTTTGTCTTCTTGAATTACTTGCTTGATAGTCTCTAGCTCTTCTTTTACAGCTTTTGATTGTGTTTTTAGCTTCATTTGTTCTTCAGTTTTAATCGTAAGTTCTGTTTCAAGAATTTTGATTTTTCGTTCTCGATTCATGAAGTAATCAAGGGTTTGGGTTCTAAGGGAATATTTTACTTCCGTGGAGCTTGTTGATGGTGGTAAGGAAGAATGTACTTGTTTGTCATTTTCATGGTGGAAGTATTGGACTAAAATGTACAATAAAGGAATTAAATTTTTTGGTTCATGACTACGGGCCCAAAGGTTGTCAATGAGAACATGTTGTTGCAGTGAGAGAATTGCAGGTGTTTTAAATCTCAGAGAAAAATTTTATGGAAATATAGGGAGGTTGAGTTTTGGTTCAATAGGGTATTGGGGATAATTTTTTCCAACCATTTCCTTCATTTATAAAAATTGGCCAGTGAATAACCAAAACTATATTAAATATGGGTAACAGATTCCAAACTTTCACCATAAGAAAAAATATGTATGGACCTACTAGTTTGGTAACCACAGTTATTGTTATCTAGATGATAAAGCCTTTGGTTTCAAATTTTTTTTCTTGGAATTAAAATATCATATTTACCATAATAAGAAAGAGTTTGTATGATCTTGCTGGTATGACAGCCACAATATCTCTTATCGCATGTGGATGAAATATGGGTTTTTTTTATTTCTAATTTTAAAGTATCTTGATTTATTACAAGAAGATTATAGGTATCAGTGATGTCAAATTTATGTTCTAATAATTCCAGTTTTTGTTTAATTTGGTTTAGCACTTCTCATAATTCTATAATTATTTCCTTAGCATCTTCTTTTTTGAATACTTGTTGCCTACTTTCTCCCAAAATTTCTTGGTTAAATTCCTTCTTTTTAAGAAATTCTATTAGCTTTTGTAGATTTTTCTGCTATTCTAGTTCTTGGATAAGAGATATGGTAATTTTTTATTATTCTAGTTTTAAATTCTTGTAAGTCTTTTATCATGGCTATTATTTTTGTATTACTATATATATTGATTTTTGTTTCACACCTCCTTCTAGATTTATATGATTTATCCATCTTTATGAGTTTCTTAGACCATTCTGCTTAATTGGTTTGCTAAATAGTTATCTTTTCCTTTTATATGTTTTATATTTACATTAAAATCATTTTCAATAATATAATCAACAAAGGTCAACCATCTATTTGCTGATATTTTATTTTCATATTTTTTATGATAAAAGAAAATCATAGCATGATAGTCAGCCTTTAAAAAACTTCTTTACTTGCTATGATAAATAAATTAAATTTTTCTAAAGCTTTTACACATGCTAATATTTCTATAGCAGTAACTGTAACATTACTCTGATGAGGACCACTATCATATCTACTTATTTTCTCTTCTTATTTGGAGGATTATTTTGATGTTCTAAATTTTAAAATAGTGCCCCATCCTCCTATTCTTCTATCTGTCTCTATTATTAAATGTGCATTAGGAGGGGCAACTTTAAGGGTTTAATTTTTCTTGTTATATCTTTTATTTTTTGTACTAGTTTAATATCTTCATTATTGAATTTTTTTCTCCTGTTTATTTTGTTTTATATAAAAGACTTGCTAATTTTTTTAAGTTTGGTATAAAATTTGTAATATAATTTAACATTCCTAAAAAAGATTGTATTTGTTTTAGTCCTTCTAATTTGTGAGGTATGTCTAATATACTAGTTGCTATTTGTTTTGGTAATTCTATTTGTTCGAATTGGCCAATGATAACTCCTACAAATTCAATTTTTTCTACATCCAATTTTCATTCTTTTCTGATATCGCTGAGCCATTCTCCATACATTTATAAAAAAATATACTTAAATGAATTATGTGTTCTTTTATATTTTTACTAAATACTAATATGTCATCGATGTATATTACTATAAAGGCATTTTCTCTTAATATATTATCCATTTTTTTCTAAAAAATTTGTAATTCATTTTTAAGACCAAAAGGCATTACTTTCCATTCATAATACCCATTATATGTGACAAAGGTTGTACACTTCTTGCTTTCTTCTGCCAACTTTACTTGCCAAAAGTCGTTTTTTAAATTAAATTTACTGTATATATATAATTTTATTACTCAAAGTTTCTTTTTTGGGTAAAAGATATCTATTATCCTCTATGTTATCATTTACTCTTTTATAATTAAACGCCATGCTACTTTACCTCTCATTATTTCGCTATGTTTAGTGGTCATAAATGCCCTAGTATGATGAAAACTTTTAGTTGGTGTAATTAATCTTAACTCAGTTAATTCGTGTAGATGTTTATCAAATTCTTCTTGTTCATAATGTGTGGCTTTTATAACGGGACAAGTTATCTTTATGTCATGGCTTATTTTTTTTAATTTACATAAATTTTTTGTAGGGTTTTCTCCTATAGTTTCATCTTTCTTCCATTTTGCTAATAATGGTTCTAACTTTTGTCTTAATGGTTCTAGTTGATTTAATTCAATTTGATTTTTTATCTTTTAAAGTTCTTCTTCTAGAGGTATAGCACATTGTGTATTCAATCCTATTTGATTTGTCATGGGTGTAGTTGCCATTTGATTTATTTTTTTTAAAAAATTAATACTTTTTTTCCTTGTGGTGATATGCCTCCCAATTGATTTTTAGTAAAATTCATTCCTAATTAAAACTATATAGATTTTTCTTTGTTAAAGGGTTTTATCCAAGTATGAGGTAAACTATATATCTAATTGTTTAAGATAATAATACAATCCACCAATTTTTCTTTGAATGATAATTTATTTCCAAAGGCATCTTATACTACAACTTGCTGTACAACTAATTCTCTATATTTTTTTAGTACAATTTCTTTAGGAATATAATTCTTGCTTACACCAATGACGGTTATTCCTATTCCTATTATCTTATATCCATCTTTGAATTCTAATACAAAATCAATATTTAATAAATTATTATATCGATATCATTTGTGCATAACTAATAAAACTCTTTCTTCTATTATATCCTCTTGTATAATAGTCTTTTATTTTTTAAGGATTTGTTTTCACTTGTTAATTTTTCTACATCTGCTTCTAAGGTTTGGATTTTTTCTAGTAGTTGGAATTTTTTTTTCTTTATTGTTATCTATTCATAAAGGGCTTTTAATATTCTTCTCTTCAAATTGGAAGTTATATAATTCTAAAGAGTATTTTCTACATAAAGATAGATTACATTTATTAAAGGTTACTCTATGTTTAATGTCATAATACCTATAACATCTGTCACATTTTGATTTGCAATTTATTTTAAATGGTTCAAATTCATGACTGCAATTATTGAAATCTTCTACTTGATGGGATTGCTTAAACAAAAATTTAGGATTACCATCTAAACTATATGTCCAATTTATGGGGTTCATATTAAATATTTATCCTCTTTTAATTCTTCTAAGAAATTATTTAGGATTAGCAATTTGTTTGCTAGCTTTTACTTCTAAACATTTATCTTTTAGGTAATTAAAGGTAAACATTAATGTAGGACCAATTTTTGTTAAATTTTCATGTCCTTTTTCAATTCAATTTTTGAGAATTAAGTCTCCTAAATGTTTAGGTAGTTTATTAAATCACTTCTTTATTAAATCATTATTTCCATATTTTCTTCCTGTTTTTGTAGCCAAAGTTATAAAATTATTATTTTGTAATCTTTCTAAGTCCTTTGCAGCCACGTTATTTTAGATGGATTTGTTCCTAATACTATTTGTCTTATTTTGGCCAATAACATTATATGGATTATCTGTCATTAGTATCATACATTACTATTATGTGGTATTCTTTATATGGCATTTGTGGCATCTTATTCCAATCTATCAATTAACACAGGCCACTTTTGGGGATGAACTATGCTTAATACCAACATGCTTCCTTCATTATTTTGTTTAGGCGTGGTTTTAGTAATTTCTTATGAATATGGTTTTCCAGTTCTTATTTTGTTTAATAAGTTCTTAGCTCTTGTTTCCATTCCTCTAGTTTGTTTAAGTCATGTTGATGCCATCTTTGTGCTAATTTACTATACTTACATATAGTCTTACTTTTTTTTATCTAATTTTCATTTTAATGTCATATATTCTTCTACTTCTTGTAACCATAATAACTTTTGTTGTTTAATTTGATTTTCCAATTTCATTCCATTTATATTGTGTGTTATAGAAAAATCTCTTTCTAAAATAAGATCTATTATTTAAAAAGTCTGAAGTTTCTAAATTTTCTTTCATTTAGTTTTTGAAAATTTTAGTCCATATTTTGGAGGGTTTTCCAATTTCTCAGTAGTCTAAATTTTAAATGATGAAACTAGTGTTATAACCTTTTGTCCATATCCAATTATAAATGTTTTTGGTATTCTTACATAATTCTTCTACATCATTATACTTATGTTTATCAATATTCTCAATGTTATTTTTAAAATAGTCTATGTTTACTAAGATTGTTTCTAGTTTTTCTAATTGTATTTTTAAAGTTGTTAATTTTCTATGAATTAAATCTAGTTTTCCTTCCATTAGGTTTTTTGTGTGATGTAAATAGTAAATCTGCTAACTAATATGAAATATAAATTATATATAACTGGTACTTAAACAGGGTCCCCAATATGTAGTTTTGACAATATCTCATAGTAATATTTTTATATTTCAATCTCTTCATTTTAGTTTTGAGAAAAGATAATTTTATTGCATAAAGATTTTCTAGTCTACAATAGGAGAATGAGCTCTTTATATAACAGGAAGATAAGCAACCCATTAGATAAGATAAGGTTCTAGGCCTAAAGTTGTAGCAAGAGCCATGGTTTTCTTACAGTATTTCTATTGTAACCCTTTACAATGTGTGCCAAGGGTGAAAACTAAGTTTTTAAAATACAAAGAATCCCCTTACTATGTTGCACACAACAAAGTAAGTCTTAGAGAATGAAGAATGTGTCTGCTGTTGCACTTAGAGTGTTTTCCAAATTATCTATATATCTTCATTCAACATTTAAATATTTTTATATAGAATTGAGATTTGGAAGTTCTAACTACCCCTTTAACATGATGTAATAAAACTACTATAACTATTTTTATTACACTAAAGGGTGTTTTCTAACTACATGTAACTCTTTTATCAGAGATGTATCTTAACTTACTTAACTTCCTAATTACTTGAAAAGCTGTTTTTTAAGTATTACAACTACTATAGGAGGATGTCATGATAACAAAATTATTATATTAAAAATATTATAACAATTTCTGGTTTAATATATATATTTGAAATTGATAATGTATAAAATTTTGGAAAACTTATAAATTATCATGATGGTGCATGTGAAATTTCCAAATTTTACAGGGGTATAATAAAAGAATGACATCAACAAAGATTAACTTAATCAAATACACATTCACTTCAGATCGAGCCTGATCAAAGCGGTTTGGACAATGATAAATGGGTTGGACCAAACCCAATTTATCCAGGTAGGTGGACCATCTTAGTTAAAAATGTCTCGAGGGACATCAGAGCAGCATTCCCCTTCCCGTCAAATGACCCCCGGTGCCGACTGAAGCTGTGCCTGGAAAACCTGATCTCGATCGGGATCAATGGCGGCGAGGAGGAGGGCAGGACGACAAGATGTGCTGGATTCGATCTACTCCATTGTGGCGCAGGTGCTTATACTGGTGGCATGCGCGGAGCTCTGCGATGCCGCCTCCGTCGTCGATGTCTACCGCCTCATCCAGTACGATCTATCCGGTGCTCCACTTGGTTCCCGTCTTTCTGGGCTCAACCACCACGCTGGCGCTGCTCCCTTTGCCTCCGGCGCCGATCTTTCGCGTACCGCCGTCATCATGCCCATTCGCGAACTTAATCTCACCTTCCTGCGAGGTATGGCCCTATGCTGCGGTTCTTTGTGAGTCTTGCTGATCTGATTTGAGTTGGTGTTTCTGGATCTCGTTACTAGTCTTTTTGTTTTTAATCTCTCACTTCGACGATGAGAATTTGTCACTGATTGTTGGGTTTGACATGGAACGAAAACTGGATTTGGTGCTTTCTTTGTGTGGTGAGAGACCGTTGCAGACTTTGCTCGCGTTTGATGTAATTGTTTTGAGTTATAAAATTCCTTTGTGTTAGGTCTGTACCCTTTGCAGTATAGTAGGAGTGGCCTTGACGCAGTAGATTCAAACTGCACCATAAACACGAGAGGGCTTGCCGCTCACTAAAAGGTCTTCTATATGGATGCATAACGGCGACAGCAAGCAGATGCATATTATATGGGCTTTTTTTCATATAATTGAGAATTACAATGAGAGAAACAATTTTATGAATTGAAAAGAGATAAAAGCTAGTGATTTATCAAATTCTTGTTTGGGTGAATTGGAAATATTATGTAGTTTTGAAGTATGTTTGACTTGGATAACCAATAAAGGCGGCTGGAGTTGGAATTTTCGGAAGTTACAGTACTTGTCGTGTTTATGATTGTTCACATTGTCGTGGAGTGTGTCTATAAGATTTACATAGTTCAACATTATGTGGAATTGAGTCTTTAATTCGATTGTATCAATGTTTTTGAGGGGCAAACTTATTTTTCAGCATGTTAATCTTAATACAATCCTTGCTTACATTCTAAAATTCAACACTGTTGTGGGTTTGAGTGAAGGCCACATGTTGTCTCTTTTGGGTTTCTTGAGTGATGTGCACTGTTGCTTATAACTTTCTCGGTACTTTAAATGCTATGTTAAGTTAAAACATTGAAATTTATGTAGATATGAGTTTACACGCCCATATATTTATTGACTGCAATTTAAATTGATTACTTGCTTATGATGTTCATTTTATTCATTTTGGTAGGTTTGCCTGTTTTTTGTGTTAAGCTCACTCATCTGAGTTCTGAAATGAAATTCTTTCAGACTACATTACAAATAGGCGGCCGTTGGGGGGCTTGTTACTTTTGCTTCCTCAAAAAAGTAATGAGAAGATTGTTGGGGAGATCAAGAAACTTGGCATCGATAATAAGGAAGCTGTAATGAGAAATATATTGGTTGAGTTGGAACAATTGCTTATACATGCGAACATTCCAGTAAGTGAGAGTGAATGATTCTTTTTGCCTTCTGTGGTGTTTAACCAATTCACTAGTCAATATAATGCAAAATTTGACATCCTGCGGATCTATCCTATCAATGACAATTGTTTTCCTTTTAAATCACTAATCATTTGATATCATAACTATCTTTCTGTTCATGGCATTTGTAATTTCTCAGTGTAGTGATGTTATTAGGTTCCCTGTTGTCAATCACTCCCGAAATGACCCTCTTTGTTCAATTTTATATCTAATACAATGGCTTCATTCAGTTCCTTCATAGTTTTATATCTCTGTATTCTCTTGTAGCTCTTGTAGGCAAATTGTCATCTAATTGATGGGTTTCTTTTGGTTTCTGCAGTATCCAGTATACTTTGCATTTGAAGATGACAAAATTAATGCTGCCTTGGCTGATGTTCGAAAGAGTGACATGGTGACTCAACCGGCCACTGCAACCACAGGAGGGTTAGTTAACTTAGTTTGTTAATATTTTCTCTTGTGAATAGGAGAATTCTTGCAATCACTTATAATATGGTGTTTTTTTGTTATTAAGGATTTTCTTTTCACACACTAATGGATCCATTTAGACCAAGCTGACATTGAATTGGAAATTGGAGAGGCAAAAAGGCAATCTTTTCTAATGTTGGCCAAATGTTAACTTATATGGTTCTTAAAACTAACCTTTTGATGTGCATGTTCCAAAACACAATTCTTGTACCTTATGGAGTAATTGGATACACCAACTGACTATTAACAAGCTGTATGCTATCATTTGACAGCAAATCTTACTGAACAGAAGTGCACATAGCCTGGGTTGAGAAAATGGCATCTTGCTAATTAAACTGGTTTTGTGGTTTCCAAGAGTGATCTTTTACTCTGTTAACTCAGGATAATGTCACATTACACCTTATAGATCATGTTAGATAATTATATTAAGTCTCTTTTGAAGCTTTTGACTTGAAATTCCTTCTTATGTTCTGTTATTCTTCCTCTTCCTCTTCTTATTCTTATTTGCAGCTACAAGCTGGTCGTGTCCTCACCTGAACCTAAAAAACTTGTGTCCCCCACTCTGACAAACATTCAGGTACAAAGTTTGCTCTGTACTTGTAGATTTAACCGTATGAAAGCTTGTCTGAGATAATCATCTTCGTACTTCTAATATGAAGTTTCTTTTCTTCTAAATTTTCTTCTATATTTCTTTTGAAACTAGAGAACTAATGCAATATTTTTTGTTAGAATAACAGACTGATATTTCAAATGAATTGTTTTAGGCTTTTAGCATTCATATGATTATTTCATGAGGTATGTAACAGTAATACTCTACAGGAACTTCTGTTCCATTCCAAATAAGTTGTACAATAGATCTTCCTATTTTCAATGACGGTGAAGGATGGTTGCTGATAGTTTATTAGGCTTCAACTACATAAATCTATATGGCTATATGATTTAAAAGCATATCTGCCCAGAGAATGATGGGGTGGTGTTGTTGTAGATATTGTAAACATGTGTGTTCACTTTAATTTTTTATTTAATTTATATTTTTTATTTAATTATTTATTATTTCATTTAATTTTTATATTATTAGTATTTTTTTTGCCTTTACTGATGATCCAACTTCAGTGGTTGATTAATAGTTTCATATGTGAGAAAACTGCCACCTGCACCCTGCCTTTGTTTTTACTTCACTGACAGAACTTCACTAGTTTTTGATATCTGCTTTTATGTTGACAGGGATGGTTGTCTGGCCTCAAAGGAGAAAGTGATGCTAATCAGCTGCCAACTATTGCTATAGTTGCGTCCTATGATACTTTTGGTGCTTCACCGGTACGAAGTGCTAATTATTCTTCATATGTGATATTTCAAGGATATGATATACAAGGCTTTATCTTTCCTTTATCTCTGAAGGCTTTGTCAGTGGGAAGTGATAGTAATGGAAGTGGGGTTGTGGCTCTTCTAGAGATAGCAAGGCTTTTCTCCCGGCTTTACTCGAATTCGAAAACAAGAGGGAAATATAACCTTCTCTTTGGGTTGACATCAGGTGGTCCTTACAACTATAATGGTACTCTTAAGGTAACTTTGTCCTTGTCATCCAATCAGAACAGTAAACCTCCCGCTATATTGTGATTTATTTACTGTCATCATAATTCTAGTATTTAATCATTGTTTGTTTTGGCCATTTTTCTACTTCATTTCATATCAGTGGCTAAGGAGCTCTGATCAACGTTTGCGTGAAAGTATTGATTATGCTATCTGCTTAAATAGTATTGGGTCTTGGAATAATGAGCTATGGATGCATGTGTCCAAACCTCCAGAAAATGCCTATGTTAAGCAAGTTTATGACGTAAGTGGAATTTGAATCCTCATTTTTCTTGATTGGAAGTGTTCCTCTTCTCTCATCTTAACTGAAATATATTAATGGCAGAGTTTGTCAAGTGTTGCTAAGGAGATGGGCGTTGCGATTGGTATCAAGCACAAAAAGATTAATATCTCAAATCCACGAGTCAGTTGCTTCTACTATTATGTCTTTATGGTTTAAAAACTACTTGACTCTGCCTTTGGATCTTTAGGTTGAGGTTTTACAGGTTCATCATGCAAATGCATTGTTCTACAAATGCTTTCATATTTTCATGGTTTTGCTAGATATAATCATCAAAAGTGTTATCATCTCTGTTTGCACAAATAAAATATCTCTACACTTATAAACTTTTATTTGAAAACTGTGGATAAGAATCTGCAATCAATGTAGGTAGCATGGGAGCATGAGCAGTTTTCCAGGTTGAGAGTCACTGCCGTGACCCTTTCTGAGCTATCTTCTCCTCCTGAATTTTTAGAAAGTACAGGAGGCCTGTTTGATGCAAGGTGAGGGTTGGTGTTCCAATTTGCTTTCTTTTGCATTCTGTTACTGAAGTTTTAGGCCATGTACTTTGTTACAGGAGTTTAGTAGATGAAACTGCAATCTACAGGAGTGTCAAATTGGTTGCAGAAAGTCTTGCTGTAAGTTATTTTCTAATTCACTTTTGTGTGTTCCCCTGTTGCATTTACTTTATGAATGATGGAAGAGTATGATCCATTTGTGAGAAGCTATTAGAAGGATTGGTTTTTCACATTTTTGAAAACTTATGCTAACTAACAGTATATTAAGAAAATTTTCTTGTCTAGAAACAGCAGAAGGTTAATGCAAATATATCACCTCCTGTTCTTACTGTGTCTAGGATGGCAGATATTGAGCATTTGTATTCTGTTACAGGAAAACGAATTTTGTTAATGATTTGAGAGAATTCCCATTGTCTTGCCAAATTTTGTAAGATTTTTGTTGAGATTGATATTGGTGAATTTATTTGCCATTGAGTAGAATAGTGAAGCTATAAATAGATAATGAACTAAGTTTGTCTGCTCACTCTGGATACCATGAAACTGATTGCCATTTTCAGCTTTTTGATTGGCTTGCTCTTTACAGTTATTTGCAATTATTATAATTTTTATTTTCTTGGCTGCAGAGACATATTTATGGACATGAAGGAAGGAACATACAAGTCTTTGCAGATAACAGTAGTTTGGCGGTAGACCCTTCATATATAAACTCATGGTTGGATCTATTGTCAAGGACCCCTCGAGTAGCTCCTTTTCTCTCAAAGACTGATCCATTGATATCTGCATTGAGAAAGGTTTTCTTTCTCTTCCTCAATGTGTTCATTTTTTTATTATTCAGCACTAAATTTTGATTTGTTTATTTGTCTGTACACTTGCTATTAACTGTAGAAGTCCATACTGTATCAAAGCTTTCAAGACTTTGTAGACTGCAATTACCTGTTTATGATGGGGTTGACACTACGTATGTAATTCGTAATACATGGGCATTTTTAGAAGGATTCAGATCAAATTGTGTTAATCTGTTAGTTTTAACTGAGACATGCTGTTTGCTATAGGCTAGTTTTGAAGTAGGGCCTTCAAGAAGATACCGCAAATTGCATTTTCCAACCCAGGTGTTTGTAAATATGGAACTTCACTGGTGGAAGTAGAAGTATGGAGCTGTGCTCCTGATATGTTTTGTATAGGTTGGCACTCCCATACAGAATTCAGGTCAGATTCTGTTTCTAGAGGAATAAAAATTGGTCTTTCTTGCTGAAACATGTATCTTGCAATTATTGGGATCTCACTTGTGTACTTGTTATCTAAAACAAATGGTGGGAATGTTACTATTTGCATATTTAGCATCAGTGAATTCTCTAAAAGAGTAAAAATCTACCTTTACTTTCTTATGGCCCGCAAAGCTGATACTTTTACATCTTACAACAGAAAGTTCCCAAATTATTGGTCTATTTCTCCTGAAGATTATATTTATCCACATATTTCTGGAATGGTGATTTAGTACATTTGTTATGTTGAAGTATAGCTATCCTCCTTCCAAATTCACAGTAGTTGTTCTTGCAGGAATTGTCTGGTCACACGGATGAGGTGCGCGTACAACATGAATCCCTTGATGGAATGTTCATCTTTTATGATGTGACAAGAGCAAGGCTAAATATCTATCAGGTACTTAGTGTTTGTTCATAATTTACTTTCTGTACAACTGGATGCCACCAGATTCCTGATGACACATGCAGCCTCATCATTTAAGTCGGGCCTTCTATGAAAAAACAGAATTCAATTCTTTACAGAAGTTCTGGATTTTGTCTAGTGTTCATCTCTTCGTAATTCTTGAACTAAGTAGAGAAGCATTGGTCATTTATGTCCATGTTTTACTCTGGCGCAACACAGCTGACATTTATTTTACATCCTGCTCCGTCATGACATGCTATAGTGAAGGGCAGATCTTTCAATTTGGTTACTTTTATTAAGCACGTCCTTGCAATGCCATTTTTCATTTGCATACTTCACCTTATCCTTTTTGGTATTTAATTTGTTTTGCCATTTATTAAAAAAAAAATGAAATTATGGATTTTTACCATTCGTTAGTGTGCATGATTTGGCCATTTTTCTTGCAGGTTGCTAGTGTGACTTTTGATTTCCTTTTACTGCTTGTACTGGGGTCATATTTGATTCTTCTCTTCAGCTTCCTTGTCATCACTACTCGGGTATAAATTCACGGACTACTATCTCATTGTTGTGGCCATCATTAATTTGAAAATTCTAACAAGTCATATATCTATGGCTTCTACAGGGTGTGGATGATCTCATTAATATGTTCCGTCGACCTCCATCACGAAAAGTCAAGGCAGCATAACCCCATCATGTTTTCGCTGAAAATTTCAATTTCACCCGCCATTCAATGGACTAGTTTTCAACAAGTAGAAGCGGACTGTATAATTTTCCAGAGTAGATTATTTTTTAATTGACTAGCAAGGGGAAATAGTAACTGCAAAGAAATTTTGATTTACTATTCAAGCAGTTGATTTTCAATAGCGATAAGCCATCATCAGATTTTCAGAAGGCCTTCATCAAGTATGTTGCACGCTCATGGAAGAATATTTTGCAGGTTTATGGTATATCATGGTTGAAATGAACTATGGTTCACCATGATGCAGTGTGCCTTTGCTTGGAAGATGACACAGTTGACGTTGTTGTTGGAAATACACTGTTTACATGAAGGGTTTGCATCTAATGTGCTGTTTTCACCCACAACTTGACACTAATTTTGGCATGTTATTCTCTGCCCTTTTGAAATCCTTCATCTAGTCAGGGTTTTTTTTTTTTCTGTCAGTCGTTATGGTATAATATAAAAGGGGACGGCGTAAGTTTTTGGTTTAAATAAAGAAAAATTATCTTCCATTGTTTATATTTTTTCACATTTTGATCATTTTCCACTACTTTGCTTTCCATTTATAAATTTCTTTCACAGAAACGCAAGTAGATACATACATGCATATGTATATTTATAAAACAAGATTGTTCCAATATTATGTATAGAACTTCAAATCCATTGATAAAATGTTAAATGCATATTAACCAAGTACACGCTCACACTTGTTCAAAGGTACCCAGACAAAGACGCAAAAGAAACGGATAGCAGAGAGATACAACAATCAAGAGCTAATGAGCCCAAAAAAAGATACCATCTTTTAATGCTTACGCATTACGAGACCAGACATGAGGATCAAGAGCATGAGGATGAGCACAGCCACAAAAGAAGCCACGATCGCGCCGCTTATTCTCTGACAAAACCCATCAAACCGCAGACAAATGGCCACCCAATTTGCTCTCGGATTCCCATCGTGAGCCACCGAAACAATAGCTGCCGCCCCGGCCGCCGCCGCAGTAGTCAGTGCAAGAACAACCTACAACCATTATTCGATCAAATGCTCCATCATCCAAGATGTATACATATATAAATATATCAATGTATTCTTGGTTAGATTAGTTAGTGGTAATGAGAGCTCACAGTGTCAAAAATAAGTAGAAGCATGCGTGGTCCAACTGCATGTGGCCTAACGAGGCTGATCAGAGCGAAGACTAAAGACAGCACTAGGTACCCTCCAGCAATAGCATTTCCAATCACAAAGAACCTGTCAAAAAAACACTACTCCTTAAATTTTCAATATATATATTTGTTGTAAACGTTTCTTCGATGATAGTAGATAGACCTACGTTAAAGCAGGGAAATCATCATATTTGGCTTCGAATTGGTAGTAATGTGTGAAGAATGGGAGAGTCTCATCCGTAGTTCCCATCATGATGCTGGCTATGATGGTGGCAGTAATGGCAAAAAGCCTGAGGATGAAATCAAAGCAAGCCAGGCCTCTCTTCCAGCCACCTGCAGCCCTTGTCTTTCTGAAGATGGAGCCAAAGCGAGTCTCTCGTTTTGTAACAACTGGCGCTGATGTTGGAGCTGGTGGTGGCACAAGAGCTTTTGCTTCAGTGTTTGTGCCACTGGCTTCTGGGATGCTGATTGCAGTGGGAGTGCCTTCCATGGTGCTTGTGTTTGCCTTTTGATTAATGTTCAAGTTTTTAATAAAAGGATGAATGAATGAATGAATGAAGATTTGAGGAGGTTTATATATAAATGTAGATGAAGAGGGAAAGAGAGTGTGATACTAGTGTTTTGTTGTGTAGAGGTTGCGAGTAGTGGTACAGTTTGTAAATGATCAATGAGGTGCATTTATTTAGTGTCTAATGTGAAGAGGTTGAGGGGAAGCTGGCGCAGTTCAGAGAGCTAAAAAGAGTGGGAGTCGTTAACCCAATGCATTTTCATTTTTGTGAAGTATAAACGGTGTTAGAGGTTGACCCGAGATTCAGTGATATTAATGAATGAACCGCTCCTCTTATGTTTAATAGTTTTTTCCGTCTGTGAATCATTATGATATTACTTGTTTTTCAAGATTTTTCCTGATCATAGAGCAGTTTATTGCGTGGTTAAGAGAAGAAAACCTAAACAAAAATTTTAACAAAATGACAAGCAAGAGTAGATCAAGATCTCGGGCGAAATTTGAGATTTTGTTGAATCAATCTTAATAATGACAGGCAATTGCCTTCTTTACAGTAAAATCCTGGTAGTTGAATTTTACAAGCGGGGGAATAGCCATTTTATTCTACAACTACGAAAAACCGAGAAAATAATATCTAATTACAAACTCAAATCTCGTGTGGAAAACTCCATAGTATCAGTATAGGGTGAAGGGTGGTATCTGTGATCGGGAAAGACAATTTAATTTAACGCAATGTCCAGCCACGCTCTGCAAGTGCCTCACGAACCCGCGCTGCCACTTCAGCTGTATCATTGAGGGGAGGATAACTCCAACTATCAGACATCTGTACATTCAAGGACCAAACATTAAAGATCGAAGTCACCTATTCGTTCATAGATATAAGAAAAAAATAACTTTACATAGAGAAATGCTTCCAGGCCATGTCTCCTATCATTTGATGTCAACACTTTCAAGTTGAAACTATAATTAAAAAATAACCAAGAAAACTCATGTATGAACATGCTGAAAAAACACTAGCATGACAATGCACGATCACCCTATGGTTTAGTGGCAATTATTGATACTCATATGCAATTCAAAGTATAAAGCATATGAAAAATTCCCAGAAAATATTCTAGTAATTAACCAAAGCCAGTAAATATTCTTCTAATAATCCAGGCATCAGAGAAGTCACAGAAAACTGAAGAACTCACATCTTCCATTCCTGTAAATGGCCGGACAACTCCTTTCTCTTGCAGGGTTTTCTGGAAGGATGAAAATTTCATTGTACAGCGCTCAGTTCCAACTGTGTACACAGGTTTCCTGAAACCCAAATAAATTCAAATTTAATGCATGACAGTTCGGGCAGCGCACAATGCTATGCTATTGAATGGAATATGGATTACCCTGTACTGCAGGCCTCACTCAACATACTAACTGAATCTGCTGTTATAATGAACGCATCTGCCCATGCTAGGTGCCCCATATGTGGATTTGGATCTGCTTATTATACAAGTAAAAAAAGCCAATTAATCCCAACAATTTGAGAATTGGGAGCATTGTCAGCACATAAAAGAGTAATTACCTTCACCATCCCATATATAGACTCTGGGATGATCACCAAATTCCCTTAGTATAATGGCTTGTATCTGTCAGTATCCAGAGAATGAAAACATTGGTAAAGAAGATTATGACAGAAGAAAATGAAAAGGAAAAGCTTCACAAAGTAGTACCTTTTGAGGGGTTCTCCTGGAGAAGGAAATTCTGACACTTCCACATGTTGTTATTACACTATGAAGTGAAACTGCCAACTGTTTGGCAAGGTCTGCACCATATCGGCAATGGCCTGTGATAGCAATTAAAGAGAATGAGAGATAAATCACACTTAACATGAAATAAACTACATGCTCAAGGAGGTAGAACAGGATCTCTACAAGGGAACCAAGTCCAGCAATGTAAATACGACAGTAAACAAAAGAAGCTGAGGGTCAATTATAGCATTACAAAAACATGGTTGTGTTGGTTAAAAGATGATTATGATAGAAAGAAAATTTTCAACGCATCACCTACTCAATAGAACTATGGAAGTCTCTTCCCACAAAGAAATCCAAACTTAAATTAGCTGCAACCATAACAAAATAGAGAATCCTAAAGCATGATTTATCATACCTTTCTACATAAGCCATTCATTAAATTTTGAAATAAAAGAAAGATGAATGCTTGTTCGAAATCACATCCATTAGTTTTCTAATAAGAACTTATAAAAAGAACAAGGATTGAAATAATACCCAAAACATGAAGGACAAGAACTATGCAAAAGGAAGAAGAGATATACATGTAGGCCCTCCAATGTTAACTACAACCAAAGGCTTTGGGAGAGGGGCTAGTTCCGCATGCCAGTTTAATGCAGCTAGTCGAAGCATGGCAGAATCCGCCTGATGTAATGCTCCCACAGTGAGAACCTGTTACAAAATTTGGAACAGTAAGTAGACAATGAAAGATGAAAGTCCATGGAAGCCAACGGCCAGCCACACAAGTCCTCGAAAAGAGGCCATGAACACAGATAGCATACCACGTTCCTACTGGGTGGCTCTCTTGGAGTTATCCACCGTCGTATAAATTGAGGGATTTCCTGCTGTCCACTAGGGCTGAGCACATGATAATCATGACGCGGAGTAACAACCAAGTCAAACCTGTCAAGACGTGTCCTTGGATGTTGTATCTGAACAGAAAAATAAGCAAAATGCTATTTAATATAAAATTTTTTTGGAAAATAGTTGGATGTAATGTTGACTGAACTGCTATTATAAACTTGGCCTACATGAATGAATAAATATGCACCCTGCACTGAATAATTCAGTCATGTGAAAAGGTTCAGTCATGTGAAAAGGCACACTGTTCTCAAATTCTTAGAAATCATATTTATCCCATTCAATGAAAGAGTCACGAGAGAAGTTAATGAACCTGAATGACAAAGACATGTTGTGAAGCCAAACGTCTTACAGACGTTGCTATAGAGATGGTGTCACGGCCAGAAGCAACCACCAAGATTGGTCCTTCCCTGAGAAGAGGTTGGATGTTGTCATTATACAAAAGGTGTTATAATTTAATAGAACTAAAAGAAGCATAAGAGGAAACTTTTACTAAGCACCCAAACAGGTGTGACAATATGAATGATATTTGGCTAACAAAGAGAATTTCATATAGTTTATGCGTATAAGGAAGAGAGTATGTAAAGGTGACAGATTAGTGTCGCTTTTAACAAAGATAGTTGCAGAATCAACTTTAACCAGCTGTGTAGAGGACGTCCATCTCCACAATACCATGCTGGTTTAGGCAAAAGTTCACATCAAACAATTGTGTGCAATGTTTAAAAGAGGAGTACTATAAGAATCCAGATGCAGTTTGTGCCTCAATGTCTTAGTATGATTCTACCAATAGCTTGCTGACAATAATCACTGTAATTCCTAAAAACTATATGGCTTCTGTGGCACAGTGTTTTCATTTTCCCCCTTATTTTATTTTATTATTATTATTTTTTTTTTACGCAAAGAAATCTTCTACTCTTGACCTTGATAATTCCTAGCAAGAGTGTAGGCAAATATTGAAGAAACCATAATTCACATGTACTTGTGCTATGAGAACTGCATGACAGATGGGTAATTATAAAAAATAATGGTATACATGTGTGGATATATTTCATGTTACTCATAATAAAAATAAAAATAGTATCATGTGGCATTACATTCCAATTTTTAACTGTAATAATGCCTTCAGAAAATGTCTAAAAAAGAGAGACATGAACCACATGCATCAGATAGATAACCTTACTTCTCAAAAGTCTCGTGAGCAATTGACGCAATCTTCTTGGCATCAGCTTCCAAGATTAACGATAAGCCAACACTCCCACCATTCTGAGTGGCCAATGGGAAGACCCTTCTGCTTCGGATAGTCCCTACAAATTGTGAATCACCCGATATCCTTCTGATCACACTTTCTATCATCTTATGCAGAGACACCGGGAGCCACCGAAGCCACTCATTAATTCCGCCTCTTGGTCTAATAACACGCTGCTCACAACATTCAAACTCGCAAATGTCATGTTTACAGAACCTCAAATAAGATTAACAAAACCATAAAAGCTTCAATTTTTTTCTTTTAACGCAAAAGTCCAGAAACAACTTTCCAATTCCAGAATCACAGATATCACGTTCTCTGAAAATCAAATAACATTCGTTACACCCTACAGCATTCATCTTTTTCTTCAATGCGGACCCTTTCCTCCATTCAGTATTATATGATCAAATCATAGAATGATTTTAACTGATTGGCAAAGCTTCCAAATTAATAATCACAATCAAGTCTGAGAATGAACTAACAGATCCATACCGTGTAATTACCATCAAAGGCACTAAGTTTTCATGTTCGCTTGCCTGGAAAAAAAAAAGTGAAAAAAAAACCGAAAGTATAAGGGCTTACATAAAGAGTATGCTTCTCGGCAAGGCCAAGGGCGCGAACAAGGCCAAGGCACTGGTTCTCGGCACCGGGGAAGCCATTTCCGATGACGATGGCGCGGCGAATGACATTGAGACCACCCTCAAAAATCTCCGGCATGCCAACGGGGCCACTGGGCGGCTCAGGGAGCCTGATGGGCCTCATCGTAGATCCGATTCAAACCCTAATGTTTCGATCACAATCGGCAGTTAGGGTTTCCCGGGCCTTCAATGAGACCAATCGAGAGGATTCTCGGATGCTTTGGCTTTGCTCCCGCCGCCGCTTGAAACACCTTAACAGAGGGTATCGGATCCGGATCCGGATCCGGATCCCTGGATAGACATCAAACCCGCTAAGAACTTTCTTTTATATATTGATCTAAAAATATAAAAGCCAAATACAATCATCTAAATTAAAAGAAGAATATTATTTTAAAATAAAGTATTAAAAACTTAATAAAAACACAATTAGTATAAGTATATATATATATATATATATATATATATATATATACTCAAAATTGGTGAATTTAAAATTGATTAATGACAAGGTAATTGTTTTATTCTGGGTAAACTAAATGAATAGTCACCCACTTATGTATCAATTTCTATTTTAGTCACCCACCTAAAAAAAGTTACGATGTGGTCACTTACATTCGTATGTATAGCTTTTTAAATCACTCGGCGAGACGACGTTAATGGAGTGCTGACGTGGCCTGCCAAGTCCCAAGCGCTTGGCCACGTCAACACCCACGTGGACACCCTCCACCAACTTTCCCTTCTTATCAAACAACCCTCATCCAACAACAGTGAGCTCCACTTGACACTCTCAAAGGCGCCACACCCTCTGCCTCAAATCCAGCCACCTCTCTAGCGAGATCCTCGATCGCCCCTCTTTCTCCGCATCAAATTTCTCTTGCTCTCCAACAACTCCTTCTCCGGCCCATCCTTTTATATTTCAGTTGCTTCTTGTAAAGTAAGGTATGTTATTTTTCTTGAATGAACACTTCTCTTATTTGAATTGAACATGCTTGGTACAACAAAATAAACTCCAGTAAGTGCACTGAAGAATAAAAAGTTGAAAGATGCCACCTTGTTCCACTCTTGCACTTTCTTACTGATTTTTAATTGATGTTCAGAACTTGGAAATTGTAATAGATCTCCTCCCAATAGAATAATCACAAACTGCTTTTTAATTGAAGTGAAGAGGTTATGTTATTGATTTTAGAATATACACTTATTCTCTGTTCTTTTTCTGCATTTTATGGGTATTGTGATGTATTACCAGATTTAAGTTGCCAAATTAAGTAGCCATACCTTCAGTATTTTACTATGAGTATGTTTTTTTTTGAGGTGGTTTGATATTTTTTTTCAAATGCTTTCTATTCAAATTTGGTATATACACTAGTCATTTTAAATACGGCATTTCCAATTTTTCTTTGCTGTTGGGAATTGTTGTTATTAGTTGTTTCTTGCAGGTGCATCTTGCTGATTTTTTGTTTTGATAATTAGACCCTCTGCTCATCAAATGGAACCTACTAGTTCAGAGTATGACAATATTCCTGGGTTAGACATAGTTGAAGGGAATGCAACTTCCAATTCAGAATCTGATAGTAGCAACTCTGACTCTGATTTCCATGAGAGCGACTACGACATGGAAGATGATGATGATCTTGTGTAATTATCTTTAACTATTACAGTCTTGAACTGTTAAAAGTTTTGAATTTTTGGGAACAAATGACATATGAGTAACTTTGAAGAAATGATTATTTTTTAATATCTAGTAACTTGTGAATGTCTGTGTTATTGCAAATTTATATACACAGAATTACTTGTGTAAATTTATACCATTTCTGCAGGGGTTTAATACAAAAAGAAAAGGTTATGTACTAAATTCTATTTTAGTCACTCAATTATGTACTTATTTCTATTTTAGTTATCCACTTGGGTGATGACGTGGCCAAGCGCTTGGGACGTGGCAGGCCACGTCAGCACTCCGTTAATGTCGTCTCTCCGAGTGACTTAAAAAACTATAAATACGAATGTAAGTGACTATATCGTAATTTTGTTTAGGTGGATGACTAAAATAGAAATTGATACATAAGTGGGTGACTATTCATGTGGTTTATATTTTCTAGAGGAGACGGATCGGGATCTGGTGCGGGTTGCAATCCACTGGGCCTTATGGGATCCATTTGCATCAAGCCCATAAACCACGCAAGATGCCTCTAGATCGAGAGAAAGAAAGAGGAAAGAGAGTGAGAGAGAGAGAGAGCGGGGGCCTCTGGATGGAGAAGAGCGGCGCGGTTCGATGCCAAAGAATCGGATGCGATGCTTTCTTCACCGAGGACGATAACGCTGATGGCTCATGCCGCTACCACTACTCTGTAATGTGCCTCTCCTTTCCCTATTTGATCTCTTGCTTTCCCATGCTTTCCTTTTGTTCTATGGTTTCAATTGCGTTTGCGTCCTAAATCAAAGGTATCGGTGTTCTCTTCCTGAATTTTGAGATAAATTCTAGCAGTTCACCTGATTTTGGTTTTGATTTTGATTTGATCGCATAGTGTGTTAGAAGGAAAATGAGGGACAGACAAAAAAAGAAAAATGGAATTTTTTATTTTCTTATCAATTTTGTTTTTCTCATTTAACCAACGCATGAGGAACCAGTTTTCCTCCATTTTCATCTAAGCCCAGCGCCGCATTTGGTATTGAGACTTGTCTGAGAAGATAAAGAGAAAAAAGACAGCTTCTTGGACTATGCTTCGATTGGATGGTAACCAAAAAAAAAAAAGAAAAAAAAAAAGAGGGAAAGCTGCTTTTTTGTGAATAATGGAAAGAAGAAAATATGATTAGTAGCCAAATGAAAGAAGAGAATAGGGAGAAACTGCGATTTTTCTTCATTTGATATTTTAAAACCACCTTGTCAATGAGGGATGGTTATAATGATTTATTGTTGAGTTGGCAAACTATTTTTATTTAAGTTCCAATTGTCTTGCTAATGGGAAACAGTGTTTTGTTCAGAGTGAGAGTGAGATGTCAATGTCTGATCAACATACACTGATGGTCTGGTCTTTTCGCCACCTTAATTAGCTAGTTTAATTGTTCTTGGACTTCATGAACTTATGTTATCACTAATGTGGTCCCTTTTTTTAGCTGACCTATATTAACATCTCTGATATTAAATATTCTGAAGTTTTTGTACTTAATTTTGAATCATCAAGCAGCGAAGGAATTATAAATTCAAACTGACCGTGCAGCAGAAAGCATATTTATTTGTTATCTTATGTAGACTATTGTTATCTATACTAAAACACCTGAAATTTTCTCCTTCATCGTCATTGGTAATGCTTGATTTACTACTTCAGTATAGCTTGAAGGAGAGAGCCATATAAATGACAAAATTATCTCCATTGACCTATCTTTTGAAATGTGTGCATTGAGAATCTTATTTTTCTATCTCCAATCTCCTATCTTCGTAAAATATGATAAAGATTTTCTGCTGCATGACTTCGAAGGAAAAATCAAGTTGTTTCAATTTTTTAATATCTATGCATTTTGTGCTTTCTAAAACAACCATGTTATTTTCTAATTGCTAAGTTGGTATCAATATGCATATCAATCTCATTCTACTTGATTATGTCATGATCTATTTTTTCCTTACTTTTCAAATATTTCACTGGAAACCCTACATGTGGTACTTGCACATATTCCTTCAATATTGCTCTACTTCAAATTTTTCTAACCGATCATTTCTTTTGATGGATGTGCTATGCTCCTGATCCCTCTCCTTTTCTCACTATGACACTTCGTCCACACCAGGGGGTAAGTCAAATTCTGATTGTGTGAACTATTCTTTAGGAGTATGGTTGCTAAAAATCCTAAATGAGAATCCAATGAAACTTTGCCAGCCTATTTTTCATGACGGCATGAAAGAATGGAGCTGTTGCAAGCAGAGGAGTCATGACTTCAGCTTATTTTTAGCTATTCCAGGGTAAGTTAATTTTTTATCAGCATGTGTTATATTATCAAAATGAAGTAGAGAACCATGATTACCATGCTCCTACTTTCTTCATAAATACACAAAGGAAAGACATGCCTGACAGAATAAGAGCCATGGACTTGCATTAATATCATTTTATTTGCTCATGAATAATGTTTTGCAAATCTAACTTAGCACCGTTGACCTTTATATTTACTACGCAGCCTCTGGTTTTTTTGGGTTTTATCCTGGCTTGATGGCTTCATTCCTCTATCAAAGGCCTTGTTTGGGGGGGGAGTTGAGGAGGGTTTGTAAGGGAAGGGTTGCCTCAACCCTTGATTGGTGAGAAGGTTTGAGGGAAAGTAAGGGTTTTGAAGGTAAATGGGGGGTTGAAAGCCTCCCATTTGGAGGGTTGATAAGGGGTGATAGTTTTATTAGACAAAAATGCCCTTGTTCTAATATTGTAATGACCTAAGATATCCATTATAGGTGGGAGTGATTAAAAAAAAAAGCCCCTAGCCCTTGAGCGTCCTCTCCTCTCATAGCCGGAGATCCGCCGGAACCTCTCGCTCGAATATTCAAATATTAGGTTTGAATATGTTATATTTTTTGTTCTTTATTTCTTTTCTATAGCATGTTTATGGATGGTCTCGATTCATTCTTTTAAATAGGTTTGGGCACTAATATTGATATGCATTGCCATATTCTCAATTATAAACTTCATTTTATAATATTTGAGACTATAAAGGTATTTTGGTAATATTAGTTTACTTTCTTTTACCTTCAAACAAACATGATAGAGTTGATAACCTTCCTTTACTTTATCTTTGCCGCAAGCAAGGTATGGATTGAACCCTCTAATTACCTTCCCTTCCCTTCTTTTCCCTTACTTTATGAACCCTCTCCACAATCCATCCAAGCAAAGGGTAAGATAGATGATACTGCATTATATTGGTGACTACCTTTGCATCTAATATTGCATCATGGTTGTATTGCTTTGTTTAAAGGACTTCCTAGCACGATGGTTTTAAAGAGTGACTGCCTTTGCATCTCATATTGCATCATAGCTGTGTCTTGCTTTGTTAAAGGAACTTCCTTGTCTGATTATTATCAATTATTCTTTCTCCTTTCAGATGCAAGACAGGCAAGCATACCACTGAAAAGGCAGTACTTACCAAACAATCTCCAAACCCCCAAAAGCCAATTGCACAGGTTTCTCAGACGAAAAAGAATGATGATACTTGTTCAAGATGTCGCCAAGGCTTCTTTTGCTCAGATCATGGTACACTTCTTGCCCATCTGATAATCCCAATGAAATCTCATTGCCCTTCTGCTGGTTAATATTTAGAACAGTAGGCTGTCAAATTGGTTAAGCAGTCTATGTTTTTCACCTCTGATTGTTGAACATCAAGGAGCACAAACCACGACTGCAAAACCGGTTTTGCTCCCCAATTCCAAAGATGATGTCGAGAAGGATAAACCTGCTCCAGTTAAGAAGAAGATCGATCTGAATGAAATCCAGACCTGCCGAAACAAAGGATGTGGAAAGACCTTTAAGGAGAAGGATAACCATGAAACCGCATGTGAGTACCATCCAGGGCCACCTGTATTTCATGACAGAATGAGAGGGGTAAGCTTGTTTCATTGTTAGTTAAAAAGGACTGCAATGCTCCATTAAGTACATCAAAGATCTATACATTTTCTTTGCAGTGGAAGTGCTGTGATATCCATGTGAAGGAGTTTGATGAGTTCATGAACATACCTCCATGCACAAAAGGATGGCATAATGCTGATGCATCCTGACGCTGAGACATCTTGATTTCCAAACCCATTCTGGAACTGTAACATGAACTTCAATCATCTGTTTGATGAATTCCAGTTGTCAAGTTGTGCATGCTTAATTACTTTAAGGTTATATTTGCAATTGAACAAAGTGTAGTTTAATGGACTATTATTAATCAAATGATTTCTTATGTAATCCTAATTTCAAAATATTTCAGCACTCGCACAATAGAGAAGAAGAAATTACTATTAAGATTTAACTTAATGGTTAAGAATCTTAAATAGATATATATATATTAATGTAAGATAAATTTTGTTGATGTGGGCCGTCAAGTTTTACTTTGTCACTGCGTCAAATTTTCAGAAATCTTAAACTTGATCATTCTAAATTTAACTGATTATGTTTTAATTTATAATAAATTTAGTTGAAAATTTACCTCTTATTTTTTTAATAATATATATTTATAAATAGACTAAATAACCTAGTGGTCCTTATTAGCAAAGTTGTCTTATTAGCAAAGTTGTCTGCACTCTGCAGGGCCCATTGATTTCTATTCTGACTCGTAGATCTTTAGTTTTTAGCTAAATGCTTCCGTAGTATCTAAAAATATCTTAATGATTTTAATTCTTGTAATTCCAAAATTACTTCACTTATCACTTTTTGGGAAAAGTCCTTATGTTGATGAAGTCAATCTTTTTTCCTTTTTCCCGTTATTTTTCTTTTTCTATGTGATCCTCTTTTTGCTGTTATTTTGCCCTAGTTTTTCCTCCCTCTAATTTTCATTATATATTTATTATTACTACTATTGTTATTTTTCTGACAAAGTGTACATGTTCAGGGTGTGCATAGATATAGATCTAATATTTTAATGCATCTGCGTCATCACCTTGTGTAAGTTGTGGTTCGAATCTGTTTGTTCGGCAAAGATAAAAACACTCTATCTAAGGGATTTGGTGCCAATACACTAAAAGATCGTTGACTTATATATTTATTGCAGCGAAGCATGTCGTCATCTTCTTCTTCTTCTTTTCTTTATTTATACTCTTTTGTGTTGTAAAGTGACTATTTATTCTTTTTCTAAGTTTTTGAATTTCTAATTTTTTTTTTCTTTCTGATAAATGCAACAAGTGCATATATAGTCTAGGGACGTATGCATAATAGCAATAGCAGTCCATCCATATGCTCCACGTGGCCAACATAAGGATCAAGATGCAAGTCTACTCCCACAACTGGAGAGCTTTGGCAACACTTCATTCAACAAGTTTTGAACTCCGGCCATTAAAATCCCACAAATCAAACTTTATGCAATGGGATTGGTCAATGATTTTCAATTCCAGTAATAAATAAAAGAAATAAATATAAAAATATAAGCACATACGATAAGAAATTTAAGCACATAGGAAGCTAATCGAAGCAAATAAAAAGGAAGAATGAACAACCGGCATGGAAAATCTAAGCGAATAGGTAGAAGGAAGAGTAAAACAATTAGGGCTTGTTTGGTTCACCGGTTTTGATGGCGAAGTGGCCGAAGTGTTGAGTTCAGTTTGAGTCCCAGTTGTTTGTTTCGCTGAAGTGGGTTGTTGAAGCCATGATGTGACACTTCCAACAGAGCTCACTTCAACATTTTCACTTTGATAAAAAAATCGGCCGAAGTTTGACTTCGGCCGACCAGTTCACGTGGGGGTGTTGTAAACATCCCCCTCTCTCCCGTGACCCACAGCCCATGTTTTTCCATTACATTTGTCTTATTCTTCTTCTAGGGTTTTCGGCCGCCAACATCGTTCCTCCTCACCGGTGTCTCCACAAGCGGTTCGTTTCTCTGAAGATCTCCTTCAGTCGACCGGCTTCGAGTGAGGGTGTTGTAAACTCCCCCCTGCCCGTGACTCCACCAGCCGCCCTTCATCCCTTCTTCTTCTTCTTCTTCTTCTTCTTCGTGTTTTTCTAGGGTTTTCGGCCGCCAATGTTGTTTCTTCTCCCTGGCATCTCCACAGTCCATTGGCCCCTCTATTGGTCTCCTTCGGCCGACTAGGTATGGGGTGTTGAAAACATCCCCCTCACTTGTGACTCCACAAGCAGCCCGTGATCTCTTCCCTTTTTCTTCTTGTATTTGTTCTTCTTCTTCTTGTAGGGTTCGTGGCCACCAACTTACTTTCTACTCCCCGGTGTCTACACAGTGCTATAGGTGTTCTACTGATCTGAAACGGGAATCTCTGAAGATCTCTTGCTTGAGTGGAGTAAGGCATTCGATCTCTTTTTTCCTTTTCTTGTTGCAATAAATCCTGGCTTATTGTCCCTTTTTCTTGTTTCCAGATACATTGTACAAGAACTTTGAATTATTGCTTTGATTACTGTGTTTATTACCTTCCTAGAGCAACAACGCTAACGAAAGTTTTTTAGAATTTCTTCCACATGTTGAGCTTGTAAGACCACCATCCTTTTCTCCGGCAAAGACCTCAAGGTGATCTTCTATCATTGTTAGATTGCAAACTTTGATATTAGTTGTGGGCATGCTTCTTTTTCCCTTATTTCCTTTGATGATTACTACGAGCTTGGTTGGATGATTAGCCTCATTTATACATGGAGATTACAATGTGATTGTATAAGAATGTGTGTTGACTTAATATTCCTTCATCAGCCTTATGTGCTTTGTGCTTGCTGTTTTTTTTCATTATATTGTTCTTGATTTATTACGAACACCAATTCACTTATATCGACTGGTTTTCTTGAACTATTACTCATTTTGTCCTGCCTTAGTTTTTGTTACTTTAATTGATTCATGCGAATAAATTTTTCTGCTTACGGAATTATGCTTTGGATTTCATTGAATAACTTGATCCTAGTGTTTTCTCTCCGATCATACTTTGTCAATATTCACATGGAATGAACCTTGATATGCATATGTTACATGTGAGGAGTTATTGTTTTTTTTTATATGTGCACTCTTGGATTATGAATATTTTTTAATGTTCCATTACCTCTGTACATGCTCTTCCTTATTTCCCTTTTTTTCCTTTGATGCTTTGTATGAGCTTTGTTGGCTGGTTAGCCTCATTAATGCATGGAGATTACAATGTGATTATATGACAAGGTGTGGTCTCATTTTACTCCTTGATTAGCCTTGTGTGCTTGTGCTCACTGTTTTTTCAATATATTGGCACAAAATATACTTTCGGTACAAATTTGTTACAACCATTTGTTCCTAATTTGTTATGAACACCAACTCAATTATATCGGATGGTTTTCTTGAACCATTACTCATTTTCTCCTGCCTTAGTTTTTGTTACTTTAATTGATTTATGAGAATAAATTTTCTTTCTTACGGAATTATGCTTTGGATCTCATTGAATAACTTGTGAGACTTTGTCACATTTTATCCTTACTTTGTCATTGTTACTTTGTCATTGTCACATTTTGGATCTCATTTTTACATGTCCTTATTTTGTCCATATGGAATTATGCTTTGGATCTCATGAGAATAAATTTTTTCTGCTTACTTTATCATTGTTACATGTGAGACTTTTAATCATAATTACTTTTTCCTTTGTTGCTACATTTTGTCCTTAAATGAATGATTGTCCATCTATGACAGATTAGACGATGTTTGTGTTCTTCATTGGATGAAGCATTTTT
This sequence comes from Dioscorea dumetorum, assembly GCA_902712375.1. NCBI lineage: Eukaryota > Viridiplantae > Streptophyta > Magnoliopsida > Dioscoreales > Dioscoreaceae > Dioscorea > Dioscorea dumetorum. Next base: position 44,965 of record CACTHL010000234.1, read on the forward strand.
TTTCCTCTTGACTGAGAATGAATTAGGTTTTCAAAATTTTTTTTTGCTTGGACTGTTATTTGGTTTGATTGATTTAAATATTATCTTACACTTTGACTGCATTTGTCCTTCATTGTTATAATAAATTAACCTCACAATACCAACCAAGTCTATTAGATCATTTAGGGGATTTAAATTTTCAAGTGTAGGGACTTGCCATGAAGAATATCTCTGGCTGACTGTTTGATAGAATTTTTCTTTTTTTCTTTTTTTTTTGTTTGGTATCTTCATACTAATTGAAGAATTGTGCAGATGGATAGTTGGACAATGTGCGAGCCCGCGAGGTCTCTCATCGCAGCTTTCACCACAATGGTCTCATTACATACATAGATGAAGATCTACGAATGCATAGGCTTAGGAGATATGTAGAGCCATCATTATACCAGGACCTCACTAGGAAGAAACACATGGACCGCATTTTGAGGAGTGGGCGGGACTACTGCGTGAGCTATCTTTGGATAGATGTAGGCCCTTTCATGCATTTGTCCCAAATTATGTGCGATAGGCACCTCCTCCTCAATTCATGACATGTGTTCATTGAAGAACAACTCGCGATTTTCTTGCACATTGTCGGCCATAATACCAAGAATCGAATTGTGCATGTCGAGTTCCTCCACTCGGGGGGAAAAGATTAGTCTGTATTTCAACAATGTAATTCGAGACATTTCTGCTGTATGTGATGACTTCGTCAAGCCTCCATCTAGCGGTTGCTACCCTGACATAGAGAATAACCTGAGCTGGTATCCTTTCTTCAAAATAAGTTCGATAGTTGCCACATGTAACATTTATATGTGGTGAACATCTAGATCAGAACTCAATAATGTATGAATGCCATGTAGGATTCCATTGGACTTTTAGAGGGTACACACAATGATGCATCAGTGCCACGTTTCCATGGTAGAAAAGGCCCTACTCAGAATGTCTTGGCTGGGGTGAACCCATATCTGAAGTTCACATATGTCCTGACTGGTTGGGAGGGATCTGCCAATGACTTCACTGTTTGAGAGATGCGCTTTCACATCCGCAACCTGAGGGACTGAAGATTATAGAAGGTCGTTAAAATGTAGCTTAGCCGTTGTAAGCATTAACATTAATGACGCAATACTTGCTTCTTGGTTCTGTTAGGGAAGTACTATTTGGTAGATGTTGGATACACAACCATGAATGGTTTCATAGCTCCGTATGAGGAGTAAGATACCATTTGAAGATGCATAGTGGAAGGTTGTCGACGAATCTGAAAGAATTGTTCAATCTCTGGCATTTAATGTTACGATCAAGGATTAAGTGTGCATTCGGCGTTCTAAAGAATCGTTTCAAGATCCTAACATCACATCATTTTTTCCCTTTCAAGACCCAAGTTAAATTGGTATTTGTATGTTGTGTGGTGCACAATTACATAGCAGGTGTTGACCCGATGGATACAATCTTACATGAAAGTAGCACGCAAGAGGATGAGCAACTTGTGTCATCTCAAAGCCGTTCACAACAAGAACAACGACAAGAAAATAGACAATGGGTAGAGTTAAGGGACCAAATAGCTTCTCACATGTGGGACCATTGCGTCGGCCGACCCAAGTCGGCATAAATGCGTGATGTACCTATTTGTGGGGCCTACGGTTCATTTTCTTTGTTCTTACGTTGTCTTTTGCTTATTACGAACAAAATACTTGATCTGGCTATAACATTTTCTATATGCTTGGCTTATTCTTCAAAAATAATTTCCTCATTCACAATTTGTTTCATGTTTGAAGGGTCATGGAAAGTGGGAATTTTGTCTGCAAGGGGTCTATCTCCAAGACCACTTTAGGCAAGCGTGAAACACCAAACAAGAGGTGGAAGGCAGGTTTCGACAACCTCCTAATACCAGTTTTAGTGGAACAAGTGAGGAGGGTTCTTAAGTGCGACAAGTCCTTCAAATGGGCTGCCTTTGGCCATGCTGCCACCGTTGTTAATGCAAGGTTTGGGACAAATTTCACTGCTGACAATGTTGAGAACCACTACAAGACTTTGAAAGCACGGTATGTGGAAATCAAGATGGTGAAGGACTTCAGTGGTGCAAGTTTTACATGTATTACTGTAGGCACATACTGCAGCGAAACCCTTTATCAACAAGCCTATCGACAACTATGAAGGACATAGGGTGATTTGTGGTGAAGACAACTCAACATGGTCATATGCGACGTCATTGTATTCAAAATTCGGTGAGAACCCCAAAAATGATAGCGCAAATGATGACAATGACTAATCAGCCCCTTTAATGACATTAGCGATGAAGAAGGCAATGAGAACCCGCCTTCTCCTCTTACTAGTAGTCCGGCCACCTCGTCCACTACTAGATCTACTTGTTCAAACAAGGGCTGATCTGCCTCATCGACGATGTCAGACCTAATCACATCCATAAGTGAAATGGCAAATGCAATTAAGAATCCAATCCATTGGATGGATACTCTATATGAGAGAGTGATGGAGATTGATGGATACGAGGTGCATGAGCTTGTACAGGTATTGGATTATCTCCAATGCTGTGAATTTGAAGCTAGGGGTTTCATGGTGAGGAAGTTGGTGTTGAGAAAGGATTGGGTGAACAGGTGGTTCCTGTCTAGGATGGAGTGATCCTTGTCATTGACTGCTAATATGATCTTCTTACTTCACTTTTCTCGTACTAACTGAGTAGTGACTTGCGTTTCCCTTTTTATGTAGCTATGAACATGATGCTTGTGCTACTTGCCATCATCTGTATTATGTGGACTTCATTTTCTTTGTTGTCATGTGTTGCATGTAGGCATGGACTTTGGTTGCCATCATGTTCGATTTTGCGTAGTACTAGAAAATTATTTGTGTGGTTTCCTATACAATGCTTGGTTGACCATGAGGCAAATGTTCCTTTATGGTGCAGCTGTTTACAGTTTTTTGCTTTTATATATGTGACTTGTCTTTTATGCTTGTTATATTTAATGTTGTTGGTGATATTCACATGGCAATGATGAATACAGTATTCAATCTCCGGCACTGAGACATGGTTCCCTGCTTTAATGCACTGTCGAGGCAATGAAAGGGCGAAGAACCCTTTCTTTTGTAGCTAGCGGCATGCTGAAAACCATTTCTGCCGATCATTTATAATTTGTTGGATACTTTGTTTTGTTGCTTGCGAGCAGGTTTTTTTTCCCTTGTCCTTTGGTTGGTTCAATTTTTTTAGGGTTTGTATTTTTTCTTACGTTGAGAAGCGTGTTTTGTCAATCATTTTTTGTCACCTTCAGTTGCACTGGCAGAGCAATTGTGGGGGGTGTGACCCCTCCTTTTGCAACCAGGAGGCAACTTGGGGCAATTTTGTATTCTTTCCCTATAGTCGGTTGCATTGGTTTTTTTCACAGCTCTGCAGATTTTGTTGATGCCGGAAACCCTAATTTTTTTTTACTTTAGCTAGATGTTTTATCTGCATGTCTACATTGTTTCCTTCTTCATTTTTTGGGTGTCTTCAAATTGTTTTCTTTGCAAGTGTGTGTATGTTGAAATTGATAGCAAATGGTTTCAATTTGAGCTAATGATGTGCAAGTTGGAAATTAATGTGACCTGAGCCATGTTGCTGATGGTGGAGTGCACTTGTGTGATTGGGTGGGAAGATTACTTCAATTGTAGGCATGTGATTCTCTCATGGTCCTTTCCTTCGAGCAATAATTTGTCAATGTAATTGGGCATTTGTGATTCCTATAGGACGACAATGTCTTGCGCAAGTTCATGTAATTTTAAATGGGAAATTGTTCATGTATTTTTACTTGGTGGAAACTAAAAATTGTTTGTTGAGGTGGGAGTGTTGTAATGTGCAATTCTCTTGTTATTCTCCAAGTTAAAGAATGTACAGTGCTAATGTCTGCTACATTACTTTCTCATGTAGTAAAGGTCGATAGTATTTGGAAGCCACTTGTTTTGTATTCCTTTTTTATTTTTAATATATGTGTTCCTCATCTAGGTTGATTATGAGTTTTTCTAATTAATTATGCCAAAATTGTACATGTAACCTTTGTTGTATAAAAAAAAAATAATAAGAAATCATGCATTCCATATTCATTTTTCAAGTAATTGATTATTTTTTGAATATTATTTAGGTTGAAATAATCATTTTTAAAATTTTTCACATAAAAATAAACCACACACTTTAATCCAATTTTTTTAAATTTGTCATTTTTTAGTAGGAAATGAATAACATGAGTGACCGCCTTAGTAGGACAATACACTTGAGTTACTATTCAACATGTTTTTCAATTGTGTTGTGTGTTTATATTTCGGTTAGCCATGTATATTTCGGATAGCCTTGCATGGCCTTCGGTGATTTTATATTTCAGTTAAGGGCCTATGACTGAATTTATTAATGCAAATTAGGGCATTAGAAAGAAACGAAAATTAAAAATTCTAATATTATAGAAGGACATATTAAAAATATCGAATAACGGTTATCATCACATATTAAGGACAAGTGTTTGATGTTAACAAAATATTTTTTTATAATTGTCATAAATTAAATTTCATCATACTAATGCAAATTGGGCCACAAAAAAAAAACCATAATCTCATGCATAACAAAAAAAATACAAATTTAATAAAAGAAACATTTAGTCAATAACATCCCACCATGTCAAGTATAACCTAAATGAGATGTAGTTCATGTTAAAAAAAAATAAATAAATAAACATTCATTTTCCTATGGAAGTGGTTACTGACATGACACTTCAACAACAATCAAACACACAAAAGTCTGCACCTCCAACTGAATTATACACTTTCACTAAAATGCCACTTTCAGGATTTCACCACTTTGCGAAATCACTTCCGAACCAAACAAGCCCTTAATGTGAGAAATCTGAACAAATAGGAATCTTCACTTTATATGCACTTGTTGCAAAACTTAGAAATTGAGTAGAATAAATAGGTAAAATTGAGTAGAATAAATAGGAATATCTAATTTTTTACTTTTTGATAAATGCAACAAATAGAAATCTGAACAAAAGATCGTTGGTTTGAATTCATACTTTATTTTTAGCTTGGAAATTGAGTAGAATTAAATAGGTGAAAGATGAGAATAATAGGGTGGGAAATTATATAAATATCGAAATCTCATTTGAGCAACTAAGAAGAAATAAAGAGTAGCTAGAATAAATGATGAATTAAGCCAATCAAAGAAGAAGAGAACTCCAACCATAGACAAAATTTGAAATTTGGAGCTCACTGTTGTTCTTATGGCTCCAAACTCTTTTATCATCATCCATTACTTGTAAATTTCTTAAATTTTTGCGCTTTCATTCCATTATATTGTGATTCTTTGCTTATAAAGGTATTTTTATTAGTTATAGTTGTGAGTTAACGGAATAAGAGTTTCACATTGTGGGATTGGATTTGGTTTGGTTTGTGTGCCGCTACTGAAAATAATGTATTGGACTTGATGTTTATGTTCCATACTTTTGTTTCAAACATATTATTATATTTTACAATTATGCATAAATAAGTTAATATGCACAATATATAAATATATAATATGTACATTTGACAGTTTTCAATAACAAAAATATTCGACAATGAAAATATTTATTATGATTGAGTAGTAATACTATTGGTGATAATAATAAAAATATTAATAATAATATAGTAGTTATACTAAAATTCATACAATGATAATGACAATCATGACCATAATAAATTTTTGTTACCCTTTTACCTGGATGAAAGGTAAAAATAACAAATTTTGTTTTAAAAAACCTCATTAATCCAAATCTCATCCTCATCATCCTCCCAAACCATTATTTTTTTGTTTCTTCTCTCCAACCATGGCACAAGAAAAATAATAGCTGGTTTGGTTCGCAGAATAAGAATGAGTATAATACACTATGCATACATTTTATGCCTTCAAGAGTTGAAACTTGCTAGCCTCAACCAGGTGACAATGCGATTCATTAGAGTTCTCATCGGCATAACTTTGTTCATATGCCCTCCCAAGGGTCTTCTGAGGGCATGATTATTGGTTGGGCAATGACAAAGTGCAAGGAACCTTTATCCACATGGAACAATTTTCCCCAACTATGGAATTCCTCACTAAACAAGACAACTTTCATCGGCTCTGCACATTAGTTTATGGGCCAAATTCTCAAAAATGAAACAATGAATTCTGAAATGCAATTAGGACAAGCAACAGGCGTCTCCCCCTCCCTTGGGTTATTTGCAGAGATTTCAAGCCTTAACCATGGAGACATCACTTGCACACAAGATTTTTAATTCAAAGTCTCAACCTAATTAAATAGCCTATCTTCAACTTGAGGTTTACTTGGACTAATGGGTACTAAGATCTCATTTGGGTTAGGTTGACTTGTTTTCTGGTTAACTCGGACTAGGTTATTTGGGTCAAGCTCGATTGTTTCCTGGTTAACTGGGACTAAGTTACCCATTTGCCAAGAATCCATCAATCATATCTCCCAAGGTTCGAGTCAGACCGCTTCGCAATCCTCCCAAAATTCAGCAATCATTATACCCATGTCATGTTCTTAAAATTGAGTTATTTTAATGTAAAGAAGAGGGATTAAGTGACCTAGTACATGTCAAGCCCATATTCGGCTGAGCAGAACCTGAGCATTGACAAATGGCCATAGTCCTGCCAAGTATAAAACCAATAGGCCTACAAGGCCTCACAACCTATCTCAAAAAGGAAACTATATTAGAATAAAGGAACTATTGAAGATACAAACTTTAAGGAGGTACAACAAAACCAGAAATACATAATGTTTGCAAATTACAGACAACTCAGAAATAGTAAATAGAATAATCTAAAACGCTACAGCAAAAAAGAACACCATCTATTGACTTCTAGCTAGAGTCCTTGCCAGCTAACTACTCCTAATTTGGAAAGAAGTTTAAAACCACTTTATGAGCTCACTGAACCCAGTAAGTAATCCGTAGAAGCAAAACTCATGTTCACAAAAATAGTATGATCAAAAATTCAAAATATGATTGAAAGATTTTCAAAATAATAGACTGACTAATATGCATAACAAGGTTATACAATTAAGTTAATCATTTTAACATAATCCATAGGATATCGAAGTTAAAAACCCAAAACACGATGTAACAATCTTTCAAACAAGCGAAAATGTTTTCAATGAACTTTAGATATCAGAGGTCATTTATTTATTTTTGATGATCTGAGTCAGAATATCATGAACTGTTATTATTTACCAACCAACCAGTGCAAAACTGCATCCCTATAATTTTTTGTCAACAAGCTCAATGTTTAACCCTTATTGACAAGGTTGAGTATAGCTTATTTGGAGACAAAATACCCATACCACAATGATCTCAGAGCCAGAGTACAAAAGTTCCACAGGTTTTCCAAATTTCTTAGATAAGCATAATAACACACAATTTGAATATTTCTACTTTAATGAGAATAATTATTTGTAAAATAATAATAGTAGATAAGCAAAGCCTTAAATTAAAAGTGCCAATCAAACAATACTAGGAAAATTATAAACATTAGGTGAAAATTGGAACAAGTAGAAGCTATCCATTAGTGAAGTAATAAATGGGGAGGAAATACCAACAACAATAGGAACATGCACCAATCAAATGGTTAAAGAATGAGTGGATCATCCAAGATAACAATAAGAATGAACAAAAGCCTAATTAATAAAAAAATGATTCAATAATCAAGTTATTATTAACTAATCGAGCCACCTTGAAGAATACGCAGAATAAATTCAATTATCGATAAATAATCGAAATCAGTAAATAAATACTATTATACAAAAAATATTTTAAATTAGAAATTGACTTTACTGAAGGTTTATACTTTACAAACCAAGGAAAATTAGCATGTGGATTACTTGCTTGCTTTTAGCCTAACACCCATACACAACTTGAAAACTCATCTGACTCCTTCACAAATGCCTTATTTTACAAAAATCGGTAATAGAAAAGAGATAAATAAGGCACCAAAAGCTTTACCAAAGCCAAGAATGTGACAAGGGAGAAGGATTGCACAATATTATGAAGGTCAAACTAAGCCTTATTCACAATATAGAGATAAATGCATCCAAAAGGTTGCCAAGTACCTGTAAGTGTCGGTATATATATGCGCACGCACACACATAAGCATTTATGCACACAAATTAAGCCAACGTATGGATATATTTAAAAAGACAATTTCTTTTTAACCAAAAATAAGGCTACCGTAACATATTGAAAACAAGAGCTCATAGGTAATTTATTAAACATGGGTAAAAATTGTTGGTCCACCACAAGTGTATACCTACACACACACACACACACACACACACACACACACACATTTATACGAATGCTTGAAAACAAGAGAAAAACAAAGTTAATTGGAGTTCCCACTGAATGGAGTGTTTGCCTTAGCATAAGAGCACATGCATATGCTCATCCATGAATATCAAGTTGCACAACACCCTCCATGCAATCATGAAGGATATATATATATATATATATATATATATCTGTGTGTGTGTGTGTGTGTGGTAAGTAAGCTGGTGGACATCTTCTGTGAGATGAAAACCACCACCAAAGTGACCACTCTAAACCTTAAGCTATTATCAAAACACATGCTTACTTAGGTTCTACTATACTACTATGAAAAGCCATTCAACAGAGTTTCAAAGTGCGCCTATGGTGGTAAGGAGAGAGTATTGCACTCCACTTCTATCTAGCCGAAAACCTAGTAGCCGGACTCTCTCCTCCGTCCCATTGCTTGCGAAGCCAAGGAATCCTTCTAGCTTCAAAGAAATAATTTTGAGCTTCTTTGAAAACTCACAAAAGATATAGCTTATACTATGCTCTCGATAAAACACTTACTTAAGTTTCTATTTTTTCCGAATCAATAGGTTCATTGTTCAATTCATGAGTTGGGTATAGTAATAAGAATTGTGTGTGTCGTGTAGCTTGATCACAAAACCAGATTATACGTAATAAAAAAGTGGCGACAAAGAAATGATAGGAATCTGAAAACACGCATGGAATCCAAACTTCATTCCCTTTCACAACAACATCAGAACCATGTTTGATGGCACCCATAGTATAGATGCTAGAATAAGACAACTCCTGCAAGTTTGAAGCGTTCATCATATCCAAGAAATTGGACCACATTAGGGCCAACCTACTGAAGTGGGTAAGTGAGTGTCTAAGTTCCATCACAAATAGAAAACTCAACCTCCATAATTTGGAACATTTTTACATAGCCTAAGCGTCACTGTGTCTCATAGTGGGGAAAGTTGCGTAGTAAGCCTTATTGCAACAAAAGCTTGAAACTCTATTGTGACAGGAGAAGATACACTGGAAACAAGGTCCCATCTTACTTGGATTATGAAAAAGAATGCAAAAGCCAGTTTTTCCCATGCTATTGCGAATGACCGTCATACCAAAATTATATGCCATACCTTCGTCATAACAATTCCAATCTCATCAAAGATGCCAAGATTAGGGGAGCAGTTACAACCCACTTCCACTCGCAATTCGGTGCTAGAAGACTGTATTGTTTCAAATTCAACTGGCCAAACTAGTGAAGCATAAACCATCGCTAGTTCTCTTCTGCTAGAGGCACTGTTTCCCTTGGATGAAGTAAAAAAGGCAACTTTCAAACTTGGAGCGGATAAGGTCCTTGGCTCCAATGGCTTCTTGGTGTTCTTTTTCCAAAAAGTACTAGTTGATCATTTGCAATGATCTCTTTTAATTTTGTAATGTTTTTTTCCATGGATGAACTAATTGGAGAGGATTAATTAGGCCAACATTGCCTTGATCCCTAAGGCTAAGACCACTGCAAGTGTGCGGATTTTTGACCCATTAGCCGTATAAACTAATCTCTCCAAATCTTCTCAAAGATCTTGGTGGCCTGCCTCAGCTTGTACCTAGACTCCATGGTGGATATCATCCAATTCGTTTTCATCAAAAGGCAATGCATTGCAAATAACATAGCTACGGCCAATTAACTCATATTTAGCCTCCAAAAATGAAAACATTGAGTTGCTTTGGTTTGGGGGCTTTTATTATAGCCGGTTCTTTTGTAGTACATTAACTTGATTTAAGATTGGGTAACACTATTTAACTTCTTCCTAGGCCTCACGAGCATGTTGGGATGTTTAGGGCCACAGAATCATGCCGCAAAGGGGCCATGTGGCACGTCCTCCAGCACGGAGATCACACAACTTGGCCCAAAGATCATGCAGCGACCATGCCCCTGCATGGAGGCCACATGGCTTGGTTGGCAGCCTTGCGATCACACAACCTATTGGGGTTTGAGTTTTTCTGGGTTTTCATGGGAGTTTTGGTCTTTTATACACCCAAACCTTTTTTATCCCTTCTATTTTCCTTCTGTCAATTTCATTTTCTCTTGGGTGAGAAGAAGCCCTTATATCCCCATTTCCTTCTTTGAATTTGAAGGCTCCATTCTCTTATTCTTCTTGTAATTCAACAAGGTATGTAAGACTCCTCTTGCTTTCATTTTCTTTTCCTTGAAAGGTAGATTTGGGGTTTGTGCTTGATTGGAGTTCTTGAGCCCAATTCTTGTTATATCTTGATGAGAAAGTCTAGGCATGTTTAAAGGAATTGGTATCTTTCCACTGTTTTCCAATCTTGATAAAACCATGGAGATCTCTTGTGCTTGGAATCGCGGGGGTACTGTAGTTTAGTCACTGTAGTTCCAAGAAATCCTCTTCAAAGCCCTCGTTTTCTACTCTTTAACTGTAGTTAATCTCCATCGGAAACCCTTTCAATATTTTGGACTCAAGATTAAGTTTCAGCTGAATCCCTCAAGGTTTACATGGCTTGTAAAACAAGGGTTACAATCATATTTTTCGAAGCTCTTCCCTCATGTTTGCTAAGCTTCTTATATGTGTGTGTTTGTTTGGGTAGGTGGTGAAGTCTCGGATAAGAGCAGGGAAACAATGGATGAGCAGCATTGTTGGAAACCCTGATTCTCAAGTCTGTGAGTGGAATAGATTATGTGCATAGTGTATTAGGCTAAAAATGGTTCCAATTGCTTAATTTCGGTATTGTGCATCATGTTATCCTTGGTATTTGAATAATGTTGGTATGTTCTTTTAGTGTGTGATTCATAAATCTGGTTTTGTATACAATTACAAGTTTGATATGTGCACATACACGTTGGTATGTTCTTTTAGTGTTACAATGTTTGGTATGTTCTTTTAATGTTAAGTGTTGCATACGAATCCCTCTCCCCTCAAATTATTCAAATTGGTTCATAGGCTTTAAAGAATTTTTGTCGGTCTCGAGCATTATTTCTTCTTAAATTGCTGTATTGCACTCACAAACATTTTATTCAAGGTTATGTGCTTTGCTTTGAATCTTTAGTTTATTAGTAAAATTATATGGCACTGAAAAGCTTATTTATCTACATGACATCCTGTTTGTGTATAGACAAAAAATTAATATTTGTTGCCAACAAGTACATGCATGCTTTCACGCTATCGGGCTTAAGCTTTTACTTACTAATGACCATTCTTTGATAAAGAGGAATTTCTACTTCGGCTTGTTTATCTTCAAATGTTTGAATGATGATTTTGTTGATTTGGCAATGTATCAATGGATTGATCTTGAACTTGGTTTTATCTCGGGAAATTATATGCTTGAGATGTTGGATGGTGACACTGGGCTCTAGCTTTCTTACTGTAGTTTGGATTCCCATGGTCTGGTTTATAGAGGCGGCGTGGATGACTGAATGTGAAATGCCCCTTTTAGGAGGCTCATAGAAAACTAGCTTGGAAAAAAGATGCGTCCTATTTACAGACATTGTGAAGCCAAGGTCACCACACTAGTCTCAGTGGGCAAATGTCAAGGAATGAAGGACTTGAGGGCTTCTAACCAAGTCACGGCCATGGCTAGAGACGGAGGGGTTTTCTGGCCATAGGAATCCACGACGATGGTTTTTTGTTGTTTTGAAAAATGGGTTTTCAAGGAATGAATTTATTTACAAACTCTTTGGTTCTTTCCTTTAAAACTTCTTTCAAAGACAAGTATTTAGCAACAAATCCTAATTTGGGATTTGGTATATGTTCATCGCGTATTGTTCTTTATACTTCGAAACGTTGAATTTGTAGTATTTGATACTCACGGATTTCTAGTGCATTTAAAGGGGTTTTCTAATATTCTTTGAATATGCATGAGTATACTATTTCTTGTATCTTTACTTTGATATTTACCTGGTGATTGTGAACTTATTTTATGATCTTCTAGAATGAAGCTTTTCCACTCACTGAGTAACCTTGTTATTCACCCATTCACCTCCCTTCTCCAGGTTAGTAGAGGTATAGTTAGGCATGGTGCTTCCTTGTGTCTTTTTTTCTACATTTTATATATACATGTTTTAAGTGATTCATATTTTGCTTGCATTGTATAAGAATATGGATACATGAGTACGCCATATATTTAAGGTGTAAATCTTGTTGGTCCTCTTTGAGACTTTAATGTGCACTGTATACCTATATTTTATTCTTCTTTGTCAAATTTTGTTATTTTAATAAACATTGTTTATCCTACCTTGTTGGAAATTTGTTCCATATTTTTCAAGTTGTTGATCTTGTTTTTCTCATAGTGTTTAGTATAGGGAACAGTAAGCCTTGTAGTGATTCGATGTGGGGTGGTGGTTATTTCTCCTAGTGTTGTCGCGAAAATTGTTGAGAACCTATCCTGCGAGTTGGGGTGTGACAGTTTGGAACCTAAGTGGGTAGGCTAGTTGAGGGTTCTCATGCAAACTTCCAAAGCTTCAATCATGATCAATAGTTCTTTGAATAGTTACATCCACTATCATTGTGGATTAAGACAATGGCACCCTCCATCCATGCTTCTTTTCATATTAGTCATAGACGTTCTTAGTACCATGTTGACACATCCTCTTAATTATGGGATACAAATATAGATCCTCCACTCGTTTTTGGCTCGATTGATAGGTTAACAATGGTGTTTACAAGCACATCTAGATAGAAATTTCTTGATATTCTTATCTACGTACTCGTGGGATCTGTTTCGGATGTCCTACCGTTATTTTTTTCCTTGTCAACCTGTATGAACCTATTGTTGCTCACATCTACTCGACGGTTACTAGACCTTTTATGGGAAGAGAGGACTACAAGTCCTGAAGTCTAATGACCAATGGGACGTTCTTGGTTAATTTCTACTATTGCTTCATCAATGATGGTGTACTGTGTAACCAAGAGAAACCAATCATCTGGGAGGGACCTTGCCCCCTAGAAGGTTAACATCTTTAATTAGCTAGGTTTAGACAAGAAGACACTCTTAAGAATTTGCTATTAGAGTGTGTAGTAGACTCCTAACAACAACTTGCATGCTTTTTCACTCAGAGATTGAATCTGTCAACCATCTTTTCCTCCACTATAATTTTGCTGTTTAAGTTTGGAAGCACTATGGTCAAATTTTTGTTATTACTTAGTTCCCTATATCTCTAGGTGAACTATGGGATTCCGGGAAGAGCAACCTTGATCAGGCCATTAGGGTCCCTTGTGGTACTTTAGCTTGCGCTAATGATTGGAATATTTGAGAAGAATGCGATGCTCCAATTTTTAACTCCAAACACTCTAGCCAATTTCGATTATCATAAAGATTAATCACATGTTCCTGCTTTAGGTTTCCACAGCTCTCAAGGTGAAGTGAGTCAAGCTAAAAATCTTGAGAGCTATAATGAAAGGTAACTTGACTTTCTTAGTGCCCTATATGAGTAATTCGGTAGATACAACGACTAATATCGATGTCTATTGAATATAAATACCACCATCTCATTATCACTTGGTTGAGTTTTCTGAAAGGATGGCATCCCTATATTAGTTGCTACAGCGGCATCATTTTTCTCTTCCTCCGCCCAAACCACCACAAATGCTTGTTCAGATGTCTAGTTGTTTGGTGCACACAAAACATATGGTGATGTGTCAACCCCTTGCGTTACTGCAAGTGCACTGATCATCAAGTAATACAATGAACCTAACGGGTCGGGTTGTCGAACCATAGGGAGCAGAAGTATTAGTAATTGCTCTTTCTCTGTTATCTAGCCTAAGAGATGTAGTGTTGTGATGGTCTAATGGTAAAACTAATGAGTGTTACTAATAAGTGCTGCGAAATCAAATAGAGGGAGGTCTCAATCGATAAAGGTGAGGTATCCAGACAATGTTCTCCCTAGGAATTAGGTATTAGGTATAGGATTTACAAGTGTTTCTAGATGTAATAATTGAGTCATGGATATCGAAAGGTATACCGGCTCCCACCTCCAGGCCACTGATAACTAGTCTCTTACAAGGTCCCAACGGAGAATTCTCTCAATGCCTCACACCACATATGACTTATTAGCACTCCATGGATCATAAAAATATAACCAATTTCGAAAAATAGATCCAACCCTGTCTCTAGGTGAAGAATCCCTAACCATTTACGAGGTCCCGACAAAGTCTTCTCTCGACGCCTTACACCACATTTGGTTGCTTAGGGCTTAGGGAATACAAAGATAGGGAATATCTATCGGAAGGGAAAGGGGACATTTTGCTATCTCACAGCTCACCCTCTCAACCCTCTTCACTCTTGGTAATTCTAGATCTAGTTTTGATCTCTCTAGTCACTAGAGAGAATAAAACATGCAAATCAATTAATACTAAAATTAAAAGAGCATGCAAGCATTAAGAACTCAAGAATGAAACTCAATAAATTAAATTCAAATAGAAATACAAAGTAAATCAAATTAAAATTAGAATTTTAGAGTTCACATGTCCGAATACCCTCTAGGGGTTTAGCTCTTCAAGGAGCAAGATACAAAGCAAATAATCAAAAGATAAATGTGTGTAAAAGCCATAGAAATTAACCACCTATATCCACAACGATGGCCTTGATGGGTAGTTTTGACGTCTTGATAGCATCCATTCTGAAACTAGATCACTGATGGCTTCCTTGATACTATGACGGAGGAATAATCGATCCAAGTTTTTCAAGAAACATTCCCTTAGCTGCAAAGAACACTTCTTAAGACCTAAGAGCCTTGCATCTCAAAAGTTACCGAAAAGATCCCTAAAAAATATGTCAAAGTGGCTTTTATAAGCTGAAATTGGGGACTCACACGGCCCCCTCATGGGCTCCCACACGGCCGTGTACAGTAGCCATACGGCAGTGTAGAATTTTCACACGGCCGAGTAAAATAAATTGCTACATTACTGTTGTAGTACTTTGCTACAGTGCTGTTACAGTGCACGATGCCGGAATTCTTCTCCGAGTCCACATGGCTGGGCACACGCTGTGTGGTAAGACGTGTGGCTTTTGGTCCGCTGAAATGGGCAGGATCCCTCTTGAATTATGCACACGAGCTGGGACATGGGCATGTGACTACCTTTGTGCCATTCGGGCTCATGTATTAACTTGAAAATCTTCAGAAGTTGGCACACACACCCATGTATGTGAACACGATTCTGTCTCGATCCTTGCTCCGCACAAAAGGGTCTTGAAAAGTACTATCATGCCCTATTTTTGCTTCTTTTACTCACTTCACACCTTCATAGCCTTGTTTGCACAAAAAAACATAAAATACACTTCATGAGTGATAAAACCTGATAAAAGTGATGCTTGATGTATGTAAAATTATGTGATAAAACATGTATAATCAAGCACTTATCATTGTTACTCCTTCATGTACTATTACTAGCATTTGTATTGTTTTCTATTTGCGGATGATGTACCATTACCGTGTTTGTTTTTTCTTTTTCAATGAAGCAGTAGTTAAACAATTTTTATCAAATATTAAAAGGTTAATAAATAAATATTATCCTTTTGAGTGTTTCTTTGCATGCAACATGAATAAAACTCCCTATATTTTGTTGATTTTTTTTTTGCATTTGGTTACAAGTTTGGGAAATAAAAATTAGTTTGAGTGGTTGTTTTTCATTTTGCCCTCACGGACATTTCATATTTATGCTTATATAATTATGATCATAAAATTGAATATATTTATAGCATGATTAAATATAATATAATAGTATATATTGTGTTTGCATACAAAGTTTATATAACATAATAATTATATATATGTACATATGTATATTATTAATTAAATACAAAACATGAAGCCATAACGCATTGATAATTTGTTGTAGTGTACATCACTTGCTCACCTACCTCAGAGCCTAGTGCCATCATCATTGACCATGATAACATCATCATCATCATCATCATCATCATCATCATCATCATCTTTCACGGTCATGAAGTTTTGTGTTTGCGTCTCCACAAGATATTTATTAGAAAGAAGGAAAAAGTGATGACTCAGCAGAAATTGGATGAACACAGACTCTGAAAACAAATTAGTCATAGGTTGAAAATAATAGATACACAATAAAGAAAAACACTAGAGAATAATGAGGTTGGTAGCTGGTGAGAAACTTGATCGAGGTGGGTCATCCATTGAGTTGTGAGAGTGAGCAGGTGCATCAGACAAGTGGGCCACAAAGTCAAGATTTCTTTTGATCGTTGGGAGTGACTCCTCAAATTGCACCTTCTGAGAACCTGGGGCTGCATTTATCCAAACAATAAGCATAAGGTCAATTTTGAGGATAATAAAAAAATGTGATGCTACGATGCATGAAAAAAAATGAGATTATTCCATTCAAGCTAAATGTTCCAGCAGATTGCTCAAACAAGGAGGTTGCCCAGATCATTAGAACTTAAGTTTTGAATTTCAAAGGAAGTAAGCCTCATTCAATATTTCTGAACTCATAAGGGCATTGAGTATTGCAGAAGAGCGCATCTAGATCCTTGTTACAAATGTGCAAGTTAAGAGGAAATGCTATTACGCCCTCATTTGGCTAGATCATCCATAGTTTTGATCTTGTTTTCTAAGGCCAGCCAACTAAATATTTTAATTTGGAGAGGGAAAACTCCTTTCCAAAAACTTTTACACATAAAGCCCCTCAATCCTCCATTGTTTAAGAAGATGCAAAAGAATTTTACTGAGAAATTCACATGCTTTTCCTAGCACAAAGATTTGGAGTTCACACCCTCATCGTGAAGAATGGGAATACATCTTTGCATTTGGTTGCAATTTATAGCCAATCTATTCCATGAAGGGAATTGAACTTTGCTATTTTGAGGTTGTGATGGACCATGCAAGGAGTCGATTAGACCCAACATCCTTTGGAGCTTGGCTATCAAGCCATTTATCCATCATGAAAATGGTAGTTCACCTGTTATTAAGCGTACTTATAGTAAACTGGAGGAATGCTTTCTTGCAGTTTAGGATGCCTCTCCAAAAGAAAGATCTTTTGTTTGGTGTGGCATGTATTAGCAATTTTGCCCAAGCACTACAATTGTAATTAAAGGAGATTACTGACTACTAGCAAGAGTTGTTGTTCAGGTAAAACTTCCATCACCATTTGCCAAGAATGGCATGGTTGAAATCTTTTAAATCCAACCCTTTTGGTCCTTAGTTTTGTAAATATGCTTCCAAGAGATGAGTCGGTGCCTTGAACATGTGGGGTCCTTTCCATTCTAAAGGAAGTCTCTATGAATGCTATCGATTTCACCAATGACCCATGTTGGAAGCTCGAATACAAACATCCAATTGTTGGGAATAGTAGAAAGAACAAAGTTGATAAGCTTCAGTCTTCCCACTAGAGACATGTATTGAAGTTTCCATGAGGCAAGACAAACCCGAATTGCTTGAATGAGTCTTGACCAATCTTAACAATGAGGCGGTCTTCCCGAAATGGGAATGCCAAGCTATTGGACTTGGTTGGTGGTACAACTGAGAGTATGTGTATCTGCTGGACTTGGCATCAAGCCGCATGTAGTGGAATACAAGTTGCAATTGTGAAAATTGATTGATAATCTGGAGATACCTTCAAATGTGTATAGGACCAGTTTAAGGATCCTTAAATCCTCGAGGCCCCTGTAGTCACCAAGAGCAGGTCATCTGCGCATTGTAGATGACACATTTTCTCTGGTGCTCTAGGGGAACTTCAAATAGGACTCTGGATTTAAGTGCATGATTGACCATCACAATTAGTGCATTTGCCATAAGAGTGAAAAAGAGAGAAGAAAAGGGGTCTCCCTATCTAACTCCTCTATAGTTTTTGACATAACTAGTTGGAGTTTTGTTGATCAAAATTTGGCTTTAGATGCATTGAGAACCATCATCACCCATGCAATACAGCAACCGCCAAATCCTATGGTTGTAAGTAGGCCCTTGAGAAACTTCTAATCTACCATGTTAAATGCCTTCATGAAGTCGATATTGAGGATATTTGTCAATAAATTGCATTTTTGAGTGTTGAAGATCTTATCTTCAGCTACAACAATGTTGTTTGCAATGATTCTCCCTTTTATAAATTCCAATTGCATGTGGTCAACAAGGCCATTGATGGCACAACTTAATCAGTTAGTGAGGTGCTTCGAAATGATTTTGAGGGAGGAGTCAATGAGACTCATTGAACGAGACTCAACTATTCCTGCAATGCCATTTTTTAGGGGCCAGAGCGATGTTAGCCAATTTTAGATGTTCCAAGTTGGCTCTTCCATTGTGGACATCCATCTGCACACGATCTATCAGGGTTAGACTCGATCGCTAACTAATGTTTATAAGAAACCAATAGCGGAATCCATCAGGTCTTGGAGCTTTGTTTGCCCCAATTTGAAGATGTTTTTTTATATTTTTATTTTTGCAAGAGGGCTTCCAAGGCAATTTGGTGGACTGTGTCTTTGAGGGCAAACAGTCTTTCCTAATTAGATTGAAAGTGAAAGTCATGTTTACTGCAGAACTGATTGCGAGAGTAGTTGGTGAATGTTGTACCAATAATACTATCTTTTTCTATCCATCCACTCTAGGAGGTGATATGTGGTAAAAGATTATGATTGAGCCTTCCATTGGCCATTGTGTGGGAGAACTTTGTGTTTGCATCCCTTGCCTTGAGCCATGTGATCGTGAAAAGCTACTTCCAATATATCTCTTCTTATTGAAGAGTAGAGCAAAAGTTTGATTGAATGTTCACTTTTTTTATCAGTTCCTTAATGGTCAGCTACCTGCCTTACTTCTCCTAGAATATCCAAAGAGTTGAGTTTGAGAAGAAGGGTGTTCTTACGCTTAAAAAACTTCTTTAGCATAGCTATGGAGTTTATGGTTGAGGAGAGTTTTTTAGTCAAGATGAAGGCCCCACATCCTAACAAAGTGGGTTGAGACCACTAGTCTCATATTAGATTATCAAAGTATTCCACTATTTCCTAAGAAACTTCAAATTTGAAGGTCGCGGTCATAATTTGCATGGATCGACCACAAGGTAAATAGAGACATGGTAAGATCCAAATCATGAAAGCGATTTTTTAAAGTATCTGGGATACCTAATGACCAGTTGTGAGAGGTTAGAAAAAGGTCCAATTGGACCCAAGTAGGCTATGTTTGATTATTGGTCTATGTGAATTACCTACCTAAGAGTGAGGGTTCAGATAGCTACAAAACTTGGATTAAAAGACCAACTTCATGAGTGCCCTCCATAGTTGGGGTATCCTTGTTCTTGTCTTCTATAGAGAAGATCACATTGAAATCTCAGCCAATAACCCATGAGTAAGTGGACTATCCTTTTGCTTGCATGAATCTCTTTCCAGAATGCAGCTTTGAGATTGTGATCATTAGGGCCGCTAACCGAGATGTAGAGCAAATTGGTTTGGTTAGCGCGATAGAATTCTTTAGACAAGTAGAAGTGACCCTGAAAAACACAAAATGTGGCTACAATTTATTCCAAGCAATGACAACACCTATTGTGGAGCCCCTGGCTAGTAGGTATATGAAGCTATCTAACTAACTACCTACAATAAACCTCCAACAAGTTGGGGTTATAACATCTAATTTAGTTTCTTAAAGGCAACAATATCACAATGTCTTAATTCAAGGATATTTCTCATGAGGAACCTCTTATTAGGCTTGCCAAGGTCTCTAACGTTCCACAATAGGTCTTTCATAAGGAAAATTCTTTGAAAGTATTGTGGACCTTATTGCAGGTCTCCACCTATATGCTAGCAAAGTTTGCTTGTTCCACTTTGGGATTTCCTAATTCTATTAAGGCACTTAAGTTTATGGTCCTAGGAAGCCTCGAAGACTACACCGCAAGTAGCACAATAATTTTCTAGTGGGATGTTAGTCCAAGAAGAAATGGAAAGTAGGTTTTGAGATATATCTGTGTGTGGGTTGCGTTCTTCCATTCTTTTTTTCCTTGTGGACCTTGGGATCTCTACTAGGAAACCTATTTCTTCATTCCATCATAACAATGGTTTTTTGAGATGGTTGCTTCCTCATGCTGCTAGAGAGGAAGTCTACATTGGTGTGAGAGTTCCAGTTGAGTCAACATTTCCAAGTTGCAAGGACTTAGCTAGATCAATGAACTTTTGATAGATCTCATCTTCTTTAGCAGAGTCTTGATCTACTTCATATACTGTAGACTATCTTATCTCATTGATGTCACCCATTAGAGGGTCTCTCTGTTATTTAAGGTGGGAGGTCAGAATGATTTGTGTTGATAAGGTTAAGAGAATTCTCTTTCAATAAGCATGGAGTATCTTTGACTTCTTCACTCTAGGTTGGATGAGGATGAGTGTTCACCAAGAGAGTTGTTATCCTGGGCACTGGTTTGTGGGTTAAAGCACCCAAACACTATCAAAGATGTCTCCATTCATAGTAAGGTGGCATATCTTTGATCATAGGAGGATCCTCATGTGTGGTCTTGGTGTAAGCAACCCTATCGAAGGAATTCTCAATAGGCGGTACATTAATGATAGATTGAACAATAACATTCCCAATAGCTTCATTAGAGAGAGTAGGGACAATTACATTTTTATAGGAATTAGAATGCTCCTTCGAAAGTTCATGCACTGGTATGTCCAACGCATATAAATGAGGGCTTTTTATTCTCCATCTGATTGTGAGCATCCATATGTAATGGGATGGAATAGGTAGGGAGGTCCAATGACACTAGTGGGTTGAATGTAGCCTTTCTAAAGCTAGAGTAAGCATTAGGAGCACCTGCAAAAGGCTCAAAAGCATGACTTTTAGTAAGTTAAATTTGACTTGTAGTTTGGAGACATATGGTATCTAATTGTCGTGATTGTTTCGGACTAGCAAGATAATTAAAATTATTAATCTCAGATTGCATGAGATTTGCATGATCATGTGGGTGTAAACTTGAGGCTTCCACCGTCCAATGCAAAACAGATTAAAATTACTAAACTTAGATTGCATGAGATTTGCTTGATCATGTGGGTACGATGTTGATACTTCCACTATCTGATGCATCTTGGGAGATATGTGTAAATTTACTCGAGGGGGTAGGGGTGCTACATTTGGCTCTAATTGGCTGGTTTTTGGTTATGCATCAATGAAACTTGGTTAGTGGTCTGAAAGGTGGAAGAAATTGACACTTACTGGATAGCGCCCTAAGCCATCAAAATGTTAGATCTCATGCGGAACGGAGATCATAGGATGGAGCCTTATCAGAATAATGACGATCTCTAAGCACACCGCGGAGCTATTTTGCATAGCAATTAAGTCTTCCATTGGATGTACGATGTTAAGCATGGGTGCTTGGCTCCAGTAATGAGCTGTGGCACCTTGCACCTTGCAGGCTGACCAAACTAGAGCAGGGAACGAATTCTCTACAACTCCAATCTTTGGTGTCCAACTTGTGAGATGGGCGATACAGGAGCCATGCTTACTAGAAAGTTCAATAAGGCTTAAATCCTTCAACATTCGAGTCTTTTTCTCAGTTTTGGACGATACTACAAATTGATGGTGTGCAAAAGGAGTCACCTTGAGAACTTGCAAGCCAAGAATACTAAGAAGACCCTCCAAAAGCGAAGTCTCCCATGTTTAGCCTGAGTGAATTGAAGCAATGGAGAAAAGGGCCAGTTGCCGAGTGTCTTCCAAGCTTGGACTAGAGATAGTAGCAAAAGTGGGTGGGTTACAAGTTACAGTCTTCTCCACCGAAATTGAAGATGCTAATTTTCAAGGATGGATGCCCTTTTCTTGGTTCTGATTCATTTCCTATGAGACATCAGTTTCTGGTCATCTATCAGGAAGGGGAAATCTGTTGTGATGTTTTCGGCACACTGAAACCTCTTACAAGTAATCAGTGTTGATATTTAGCTATTATGTGATTTGGTTATAAGCAGCACAAGCATGGAGGTCTATTCACAAGGGATAACCTTCTCTTCAGGCTTGGTCTATTGAGCATTTGGAAAGCTAATATGGAGCTGTGTAGGTTTCTGATTGGGTGCTTTTAGACATGTTACTAGATGCCCCAAGTCTTCATCTTGCACAAGCGGGATGGGATGAGAAGGGAACTAAGCCTCTTGTGGGAAAGGTTGATTAAGCGGCCATGCGCGTAGGTGGTGCCCAGCAATCTACTACCTTGTGGAGGAGGGTCCTGCTTCTTTGGCCATGCTCTGCCATAGATGCCGCTATGGTTGCCAATTTTGCCACCCTAGAGCATCCCGTTTCGTCTACAAGTAATCTTTTTTTTTAAGATATATATCATGCTAATTTGATGTTCCAATTTAAAAAAACTTTTGTAGACTAAAACGGTTTTATTTATTACCAATAAACTTCTTTAAAATTCAAAAATATTAGTAGAATATATGGGGGAAAAATCATTCCCTTGGACAATTGTCAATTATTTTCATATTTTTTCAAAATAGTTGGACTTCAATGTCAAACGTATCATAAATATTTTATAAATATATTAATATCTTTTATGATATTTTAAATAAACCTTCAAGGAAAAAATCAGACATGTATATATTTTCACCTATTGTAAAAGCAACTAATAATTCATCCTTAATATAAAATATATATTCATAATATAGAATAATTATAAAATAGAATATGGGATAAGAGAAAGAGAATGTATACCAAATACCTTTACTTATATTTCTCCCTTTCTTATTTCTTTTACTTCTTTATATTTCAAAATACAAAATAAGAGGAGGTATTTATACCCATTCAAGAAATGATTTGAATGTCAAAATACAATGGTAAGTGGAATAGTAAAAAAATCACAGCTGCTGCGTTACCATGTGAGCGGCTAGTACAGTAAGGTTGGTACTACAATACCAATTTTTTACAGTAATGGTTTACTACAGTAGGATCTACTATTTACATATTTTACAACACTGACCCTTGGATGCCTATAACCACATAATATGTTTCATTAAAACTTTATTAGGAAAAACCCAATGAGATAAAAACCAAGTAAAAAAAAGAGTACATTATCTTTGGTATATTCGAGGGTTACTATCTCATAGAAAACCTTGCTTCTGAAAAGCCTATTGTGATAAAAACTGTGGTAAAGAAAAAAGAGTATATTATCACCCTCAAATAAATAATCTTTGAGTTATTTTAGGGTTACTTATATCATTGGATCTTCTGATACCGAGTTTGTGAACAAGTCATTGATGCATACATTTTGGAAGTGATTTTGTAAATAAATCGGCTTGATTGTCATTAGATTGAATCTTTTGAACTTATATGACCCCTTCTTACTGTAGATCATGGGTACGGAAAACTTTTTGAGATATATACTTCGTTCTATCCCTTTTAATACATTCCTCCTTTACATGGGATATAGAATCACTATCTTTATAGATTATTGTAGCATTTATTGTAATTGATGGTAGTTTACATGATGATTGTATATGTCGGATCATAGATCACAACCACTGTCATTCCCGACTTACTTCATGGAGAGTCGGGCCAGAATTTTGGCATGATTTGATGAAGTAGCTGTAAGAGTTTATTTTGTGAAATGTCATGATACAATCATACTGTTATAAGAAGGTATATATCTAGTTTGAGATCTTTCTTTGTGAGGATCAGACAGGTAACTGGCATTAGCAAAACCTATGAGGTTGGATGAAGATTCATGTGGATAAAATAGACCTAAGTTAAGTAGTTCCTGGTAAGTAGCGTAGAACATCCTTTATTCCTTTCAAATGTCTCCGTGTTGGTGGAGAGTTGTATTTTGTTAGGAGATTTATTGCAAAAGCTATATCTGACTTTGTATTATTTGTAAGATACATTAGTGTACAAATTGCACTTAGATAAAGAGTCTCTGGGCCAAGGACCATGCATCTCACCTACATCAAGTGGACGAATTGGATCCTTCTGGGCCTTGAGTGATTGGACGACCATTGGAGTACTTAATGGATAGACTTTATCCATATTAAATCTCTTCAACACCTTTTCTGTATAGTTTGACTAATGAATAAATATTCCATCATGTAAGTGTTCAATGTGTTTAATCTGTGTGCCAAGACAAAATCTGGCTTTTCCTAGATTTTTCATTTCAAATTCCTTCCTTAGACATAATGCTACTTTGGCAATTTCATCATAAGTACCAATAAGATTTTAAATCATCCACATATACTGCTATCTCAAAAACTCATTAATAGAACTTTTAATAAAAATACTAGACATATACTGTCATTTTTATATCCTTCATTCATAAGATAGTCATTGAGATGGTTATACAATAGCCATCCGGATTGTTTTAATTCATAAAGAGATCTCTGTAATTTAATAGATAGCAACTGCTCGTTGGCTGTAACATTTGTTATTTTATAACCTTATGGGATTTTCATATATATGTCATTTTCAAGTAATTAATATAAGTATGTTGTAACAATATCCATCAGTTGTATATCTAATTTATTACTTGTTGTCATGGCAATCAAAAATTGAAAAGTAATTTTATCCATTACAAAATAATATATTTCCTCATAGTCGACACCAGGCATTTGAGAAAAACCTTGAGCAATTAGTCTTGCTTTGTATCTTATAATTTCATTATATTCATTTGTCTTTCTCACAAACACCCATTTATAACAGACCGGTTTTATCCTCTTTAGTGTAGGAACTATTGGCCCAAACACCTCACATTTTGAGAGGGAACTTGGTTTAACCTAGATAGTTTTTTTTCTCATTTTAGCCAATCATTTCTTTGTCGACATTCATTCATAGATCATGGTTTTGGATAATTATCTATATTTATTTCTATATATGTAGCCACACTAAATGAATACATTACTTATTTTGGTTTCATACCTATTTATTATTTTATTATCATCTACTTAACAAATTTAATTTTCAGTATTTCTAGAAATATCATTCCCAGTGCTTCTTTTTCATTTTCATACTCAGAGGGTTTTACATTTTCCTCTCTCTTCTCACATGGGAATCTCCCTCTTCAAGAGCTTTATTTTTCCACCTCCTTTTTAAGAGTTGAACCTTTGGCGTCTATTGGTCCTCCACATTTTTGACGTGGTTTATCTTTTACTTATTGTTCTTGCAATAGGATTTTAGGAATCTCAATTCTTGCAGGAGTATTAGTAACTGTTATATATGTCTTGATTATTTTTATAGTATCAGTGAATGCATCAAGTATTTTATTGGTAATATTCTGCAATTTAATAATCCTTTGAACCTCACTTTCATGCTCACTGGTGTGAAGATCATGTATGTGATTGTGATGTATTCCAATCAATTTCTTTTGGATTATTTTGATTAACTATTCTTCCTCTTATAGAAGGGTAGATAGATTCATCAAAATGGCAATCTTCAAATCATGAACTAAACACATCTCCCATTAGTGGCTCTAAATACCATACAATTGAGGGAGAGTTACAACCAACATATATACCAAGTTTGCATTGTGGACCCATATTTGTATGATTTGGTGGTGCTATTGGTTGATATACTATATAACCGAAGGTTCTTACGTGCGAAATATCAGGTACTTTTCCCATGACAAGTTGTTGTCGTGAATATAAATTACATGCAGTGGGTCAAATCTGAATTAATGCTGCATGATGTATACAAAATATGAGGTGATATGTCAACCCCTTGTGTCACTACAAGTGCACAGGTCATCAAGTAATATAATGAACCCAATGGGTAGGGTTGTCGTACCACAGGGAACAGAAGTACTAGTAGTTGCTCATTCTCTGTTATCTAGCCTAATGAATGTAGTGTTGTGATGATTTAATGTGCAAACCAATAAGTATCACTGGCAAGTGTACAGAGATAAAATGAAAGGAGATCTCAATCGATAAAGGTGGGGTATCCGGATAATGCTCCTCCTAGGATTTAAGTATTAGGTATTGGATTTACAAGTGTTTCTAGATGGAGTAATTGAGTCATGAGTATCTCAAGGTATATCGGTCCTTACCTCTACACCATTGGTAACTAGTCTTCTACGAGATCTCGTTGCAGAGTTCTCTCTCCGTCTCACACCACAAATAACTGCTTAGCACTCTAAAGATCCCAAAGATATAACCGATTCCTAAGAATAGATCCAACCATGCCTTCAAGTAAAGGATCCCTAACCCTTTGCGAGGTTTCGACGGAAAATTCTCTCGACTTCTCACACCACATATGATTGCTTAGAGTTTGGGAATTATAAAGATAGGAAATATTTATCGAAAGAAAAAGGTGACACTCTGCTCTCTCACGGCTCACCCTCTTAGATCTTCTTAACTCTTGGTAATTCTAAATCTAACAGTGATCTCTCTAGTCACTAGGGCGAATAAAACATGTAAATCAATCAATAATATAATCAATAGAATATGCAAGCCTTAAGAACACAACAGTGAAACTCAATAAATTGAAATCAAATAGAAACACAATACAAATCATATTTAGATTAGAATCCTAATGTTCACATGTGTGAATACCCTCTAGGGGTTTAGCTCGCCATGGAGCAAATTACAAAATGAATAATCAAGAGATAAAAGTATGTAATAGCCATAGAAATTAACCCCACTATATTAGCGATGATGGCTTCCTTGATGCTATGACAGAGGAAGAATCGATCCAAGTTGGTGAGGAAATGTCACTTTGGTGGCAAAGAACTCCTCTCCAACCCTTAGCCTCCTTGCCTCTCAAGAGTTGCCAAAAATGATGCATAACAATATGGCAAAGCGGCCTTTTATAAAGTGAAATTGGGGGCTCACAAGGGCTCCCACACAGCCACGTACAGTAATTTGCTATATTACTACTACAATAATTTACTACAGTACACAACGCGGGAATTCTTCTCCGAGTCCACAAGGTCAAGCACACGCCCGTGTGGTAGGGCATGTGGCTTAATATCTACTAAAATTAGTGAGATTCCTCTTAAATTTTGCACACGAGCTGGGACACTGATGTGTGACTACTTTCTTTCATTTCTGGCTCATAAATTGCCTTGAAAATCTCCGGAAGTTGGTACACACAACCATTTATGTGATCACGGCTCATGTTTTGGTCCTTGCTCTGCACAAAAAAGGGTCTAAAAATGTGGTACCATGCCCTATCATTGCTTCTCTTGTTCACTTCACATCTTTATAGTCCTGTTTGCACAAAAGAACACAAAATACACTTGATAAGAGATAAAATCGGATAAAAGTGATGCTCAATGTATGTAAAATGGTGTGATGAAATATGTATAATCAAGCACTTATCACTGCAGCATGTAAAATAGCATGATCCCATGCACTTGTAGGCAGTTTTATCCTTAATAATATTGGATGACCAATAATTTGGAGTTTTTCAATTAATGACTCCACCAATCCATTTTGGGTGTGTACATGAGGTACTTGGTGCTCATCTTGTATTTCAGCTGTCATACAATAATCATAAAATGATTTTGATGTAAATTCGCAAACATTATCAAGATGAATTGTCTTTGTGGGATAATCGGGAAATTATTCCTTTAGCATGATATTTTGTGATAATAGTCTCACAAAAGCTACATTTCTTTTGAACAACAGCGAAATATGGGGCCATTAAGTCGATGCATTCATTAGTACTATAAAATACCTAAATGGTCCACGTAATAGATGTATTGATCCACATATATCTCCTTGTATCCCTTCTAAAAATTTACGAGATATATTAGCCATCTTCGTTATAGAAGGTCTAATTATCAGCTTTTCCGTTGAGCACCTTAAACATGCATATCCATTATTTGTCAGGATTTTATAATCCTTCAATGGGTGCCCATAAGAACTAGTAATAATCTAGTTCATCATAATAGCACCCAAATGTCATATTTTAAATATACGGCTCATTAACATTCCAGGTTAGGACAGTATGTGTTCCATCACTTTAATATGTGTAAAATATAATCCTGAAGATATACAAGGAAAGCTTTCTGATACACCCCTTACGTATTTGCAAGTGCACGGGTCGTACAAGTAGTAAAGTGTACCCGAAAGGGTCGCGTAGTCGAATCCACTGGGACTGGTATAGCTTTCGATACTCGTCGGATTCCTAATATCTAACCGGCTCAGTAATTTGGTTTAAAAACTAATTACAAATAAAAATAAAGAAAGTGAGGATAACGGGAGAGAGAAAGCGTTTAGATAACGAGAGATCAATGCTAGGAAGTAGTGTTCCGGATCAATCCCTTGGTGTCAATCGTACCCGAATTCTTGCAGGGTTTATCAGGAGATGTCTCAATCAACCTATGTTCTAGAGTCTTGTTGTGCTATGTAGAAGACACATAAAGTGTCATTGGAACCCTAAGTTGATTTCTAACTTCTCTCATCAATCAAAGAGATATGCGGGCTAAGCAAAAATCAAGAACTCAAAGCATTCAAAACACTCAACCACCATCAATGAAGCCAACAACCAAAGATCTAATAAAGTAGAATAAAGACAACCATAAATGCTGCAAAAAATGAATCTAAGTACATTTATCAACCAAGTTCTTAATCCGGGGCACCGGAGAACGGTTAGCCCCTCATGGTTCTATAAGAAACATAAGGTAAATAACAACAGAATAAGATGAAAATCATAAACTCCCTTCTTTCTTCACAATCTTCGTCGGAGGGCATCCGATGATGATCTTGCCAATGTTCCTCCACTCCCTCAACGATCTCTCGGTCCAGATCTGGCCCCCAAAGACGCACCTCTTTCCCCTCGCATTGCCTGCCCCAAAGGGGAAGAAAGATAGAAGAAGAAGAACACCCTTGAAACCCTAACTTTTGGTCATAAAAAGTGATTTCTCGATGTCAACACGGCCGAGCTTAATTCTGCACGCCCGTGCTCCACCGTGCTTCAGCCCGTGTAGATTTCGGGTTTCTGAGTTTTCGGTGCTACAGTACTTATGCTACAGTACTTATGTTACAGTGTAGTGTTTTCTCAAAAATTCACCAAGCCGTAAAGTGTACAGGTTAGAACACGCCCTTGTTGAGGCCGTGCTCCAGTCTGCACGCCGGTGCTCAGGGCACTCTGACCGTGCTTCCTTGTGTTTCCAATTCCTGTGAACTGCACCTCCAAGAGCACACCCGTGTTGAGGCCGTGCTTGCCTTAACGAACGTCCCTTTAAGTCCCTTTGATGTAAATTCTCCTCTAAATCACTTCTAATTGCTATAGGACCTAAATATCTGCACAATAAACTCAAAATACCTTAAATAGCACCAAACTATACAAGTAATAGCAAAATGACAAGTAAATATCTGGTGTAATGTGTATGAAATATATATATAAAAAACACTCATCACTTTCAAGTAACGTTTTTGACATGAAACAACTTGAGTGACAATAAGATATTTGTCTCCTTCTTAATCAACCATCTCTAAATGATATCCATTGAGACATATATCTTTATAGCTAAAAATGTTCCTCTTAGATTTAGGAGAATATAAAGTATTTCTAATTTGTAAAGATGTCCCATTTGGCAACACCGATGCTACTCTTTCTGATCCTTCACTCAGGTCTAATAACTAGGTTACTGTGATTACGCATGCTTTCCTAATTGATAACGAGATAAAATATATATTTATTATCAAAATAGTATTGTTGTCCCACAATTAATAATGCATTCATTATCTGCCATATTTTCCAAAGATAAAAAAACATAACTTTAACATAATATTTATCAATAAAATATATAGTAATAATCTAGTCTACTAGAAAATCATATACATCTAGAAATGTATTTTCTGCATTTTCTATACAACTAGTAAGAATAATTCCAGTGGAGTTCACTGTGAGGTTGTCAGTAA
The DNA here is from genome assembly GCA_902712375.1 of Dioscorea dumetorum. Lineage (NCBI taxonomy): Eukaryota > Viridiplantae > Streptophyta > Magnoliopsida > Dioscoreales > Dioscoreaceae > Dioscorea > Dioscorea dumetorum. The sequence continues at coordinate 75,085 of CACTHL010000234.1, forward strand.
AATATGTTTTAAGATCTTTATCATTTTACTTTGAGTGATTCTTGATAAAATAAACAAAATGTTTAGGGGTCGTGCAAATTCTGGACCAGTGGCCTTCTAGTCCACAACAGTGACAAGTATTCTTTTTTGTATCTGACCGTACATTGTGGTCTTATTGTCTTTATTGATGAACGTTGATTTTACCATCGCATGGTCTAAAATAATTTCGGTCCCCATCATGACTTAGTCTTCCACGACCACCACGATTTCCTTGTCCACTATGATTTTTATAACCTTCGCAACGACCACGCCATTTTCTTTGCCCATAATTAATTTCAGACAGTTATACTAATCCGAATGGTCGAGATTGATGGTTTTGCATCAACAACTCATTATTTGTTTCACCATAAGGAGACGAAGAATTAATTCAATGAATTTTATTGCCTCTCTATTATTGTTGTAGTATTACGTCTCGAGGATGAAATGGTATAAAGTTTTTTCGAACATCATATCTTCTGTTATTATTTCTCCTCAGAGGTGTAACAACAAGACTAATTTAAATAGATAGGAATTATATCCAACACGCTCTTAAAGTCGTAGAGCCTAAGAGTTATCTAATCACTGCATCCTTTCTAAAAATATACTATTCTGAGATGTTCAACTCTTTCTTTCAAGGAAATCCACAATTTTTGTCCATACGAAATAGTTAAATATTCATTTTCAAGCCATCATCAAACTGATGGCTTATAAATATTAAGGATTTTGCCTTATTATCATTGAGCTCATCATTATCAGCCTCAATGGTTTTTCTAAGGTTCCATGCTTTCAAATGTAACTTGACATCGAGGCTCCACGAGATATAGTTACTCCTGAAAATATGGAGGACCTTGAATTCCTTTCTTCTAAGCTTGCAATTAAAAATTAAAGCACTACAAAAGTATAATAAATGCTTCGAAATAAATTATAAAAAAAAGATATAAATACTTTAAAAGTATGCTAAAGATAGGTAAAAATGCATAACAAGATTAGAAGCAGATTCGTGCTGATAACGTATTGTAAAAACAATTAATAATTTATTCTATATATATATATATATACTATTCAAAAAATGAATAGACAATCGAGATTAATTCGATTTGATGGTCCAAAATATATTGGTAAAAAGAATAGTAAAAATATGGGCTGTTACAATGCTACTTGGACGGTTGCTAGTGTGTGGTTGGTACTACATTACCAATTTGTTACAGTGGCTTGCTACAATAATGTTGACTGCTACAGTAGACATCTACCATTTATGTGTTTTACGACATAACCGACATTAACCCATTAAACTATCCTAGAGTTTGATGTCCATGCCACCTCATCAACCCATTAAACTCTTACCCATTAAAATATCTTCCATAATAGTTATACTATAAAATGGGACCCACACTCATTACATTTATATATTTCATTAAATCACATGTATTTAATAAATTCTTAAATATTATTAATAAAATAATTAAATAATATATTTAAAAAATTATATCTCAAAATAAATATTTAAAATAATTAAAACATATGAATAATATAAATTATTATATTATTTTGAAAACTAGTCCTTTAAAATTACATAAAGATAATATTACATTCCATGACTGCAATTTAAAATTACATAATATTAAAATTACATTGCTTTAAAAATAAAACAAATAAACATTACATATTATATTTTGATTTTATGGCATTGCACATAAGACAATGATTCTCAAGCTATTCTGCATTCATATGGCTAGTATTCATAGCCAAAATTTGATGATCAGCAACCATTTCAAAAGATTTTTTCAAACTTTATACTTTTGCTAATTTTTCATTCCTCCATTCTCGTAATTCAGCCCATCTTGCTTCGATTTCTACATCAACATTTGGCTTTTCGACCACATTTGATTTCCTTTTTCTCTTCGCCTTTGCTTTTTCTTTTACTGCTTTTTGACTGATCGGACGGACCTCAATCTCACTGTCATCTATATTAATACTTGTATCCGCATTGGATGATGATGTATAAGCACCGCTTTCATTGATATTTAATTTCTTTGAAGACCTAGCAAGAGGAGTACTTGCTTTCTATTTTGGATCATCTTTAACATGACCCAAATATGCTCATGGATGAAATGTTTTTTACGATGTTGATAACATGTAGTACAAGCACGTTCCTTCAATTGATCATCACTCCATCCACTATGATGCTCCCCCAATAATCTATTGTATAATTGGTTAAATTCATTAATAAGTGGAAGCATCCAAAACCAATGTTGCTAAAAGCTAGTTGTTTTTCTTCTTGGACTAGATACCCAATTTTCATTAAAATACTCGATCACTCGTTTCCAAAATGTCCTATCATTTTGAGTAGTGCCTACAACACTATCAGTTCAAATTGTAAGCCATGCACTCACGAGCATTTTATCATCTTCCATGCTCTATGACTGCCACTTTTTAACTTGATCTTTATGTTGATCTTCATCTAGAACAATTTTCTCAATCCTTGGTTGTGTGGAATAAGGGGGAAATTGAGAATTAGAAAATAAACCTGTTTCCATTGTATTCTGTTGATCGGCACAAGAACTTTTATCCAAATTTTTGGGGTCTCTTGAAGGAATCTGAAAGCTACTTGTTTCTGCATTGGTTTGTTGACTTGCCATGCTTGGATTGAAAAAGCCTGATCCAAAAAACATAGGATAACCATATGAAAAATTTGGTTGATCTTGGATATTTGGATAAAAATGTGAAAATTTTGTGAAGTATGATAATTTTGTGAATTTTGAGGGTAATTTTGAAAATTTTGCATATTTGATGGATTGAAAAATTTTGAAAATTTTGAAAAATTATTTGAAAAATTGGGAGCTTGGGAAGATGGAAGAGTATTTTTATCTATAATATACTTGAAAATTCAAAGATGAAGAAGTGGAAAAGAATGTCAAGTGTTTTGTGAATTGAATGTAGGTGTATTTATAGAAGTAAAATAAAATTTTTAAAATTATAAAGATTAAAATTTTAAAAATTAAAATAGTCTTTAAAGGGTTGTTTGGTTGTCTGTAAGTAAATTTACATATAAATAAAATTACAGTGTAAGTGAAAATGCTGTATTTTAGCTTACATAGCAGTTGTTTGGTTTATTATAATTTGAAATGTTGTATTTGTTTTTTTTGTTTGGTTTGATATAAGTTAAAGAGTACGATTACCATGTAAGTGAAATAGTAAGATTACCCCTATCACATATTATTAACACTAATTATTTAATATTATTTATAAAATTTTTTAATTATATATTATGCTTAAATTTTACCCCTGAAAACTATTAATTATATTAGCTCTCATTATTTAGGATTAATACTAATTTACAATTTTAATTAATTCATTGGTGATTTATTACATTTAAAAAATATAACGTAATTCAATTATATGCCATTAAAATATTTTTTCTATATAAATTAAATAAAAATTAGTATTTTAAAATAAATATTAAATTAAATAAAATATAAATAACGATTTTTGTAATCGTGTTAATACTACTAATTATGTTAATATTAGTTCTATATATTTAATACTTTTCATATAATTTATTAATTATTTATTTTAAGTATTTTTATGATAAAAATCTTTTTTTAAATATTAAATATTTTAAATTTAATATATCTTTAAATTTAATTATTTAAAACTATTTTTATAGTTAATTTTAAAGAAATTTAATTTATTAAATATTTTTATAATTATATTTAAGATAAAATGGTGGTGGTGGATACTATTTATTTTATTGTATTTCAACTTGTAACTCTAAATTTAAAAAATTATTTTTAAAAAAATAAAAATGTGCCCCATTATTGTGCGCTAAGTGCCATTGAGCGCCAATAATGGGCATAGGTCCGCTCGGATGCTGTTATATCATTAATTAAAAATATTCTGAAGACAGTAAATAAATAAAATTAAAAAAATTCGGTTCTAAGAAATGTTTGAAACAATAAATTGAGGGGTTGGTAATAATTTTGTTATTTTGTCGGGGTGGAAAGTAAAAACTTACCACGCATTTGTTATTCTGTTCACCGGCTCCTCAGCTTCCCCCTTCTCGAAAGAGGCAACTTGTTGCTGCTTGGCGAGATGTGGGCAAGCGTTGATGGCGGCCCGCCGGAGGTGACCCTGGACACCTCCATGGGTCCTTTCACCGTGGAGGTAGTCTTCTTCTTTGTCTTCTTCTTCTTCTTCTTCTCTGCTTATTGGGAATGGCACTGGCCCTAGGTTTGGCCTCTGATGCTGGATTTTTGGTCTCGAGTGTTCTCCAGATGTATTACAAGCACGCTCCCAAGACCTGCAGGAACTTTGTGGAGCTCTCCCGCAGAGGCTACTACGATAACGTTAAATTCCACCGGATTATCAAGGTTCCTCTTCTTGCTTTAATTTCTTTTTTAGGTTAAAAAAGATCCCTTTTTTTTGTTTTTTTTTTTTTATGGTTTCTTTTCGAATAGGATTTTATTGTGCAAGGTGGAGATCCGACCGGGACTGGGAGAGGTGGAGAATCTATCTACGGGTTAGTATTTGTGCCATTTTGAGAAAATTATATCTTCAAGTTTTGATTTTGGTTCTATTTGGAAATTGAGTTAAAGGTTCAGCATTTATACTGTATGAAATGTGTGCAGTGCTAAGTTTGAGGATGAGATAAAACCAGAGTTGAAGCATACTGGAGCAGGGATTTTATCTATGGCTAATGCTGGGCCTAACACTAATGGAAGCCAGTTCTTCATTACTCTAGCACCAGCCCAGTCCTTGGATGGTAATGTTCACAACTGTCTGACTTGTTTAGCTTATTATGAGTTTTTTTGGTACTAAATTGTCTGATATGTGCATAACATTTGTTACTATGTTTAGTCAATGAATTGGTTAGCTTGTTAGTTCTTTGGTCCAAGTCCAGTTGAATATACCTCTGTAGTTAAAAGAACCTGTATCACTGTGAGGGTTAATACGTCTCTAGAACTTGGGCTCTTGTTTTGAGTCAGTATGGCTCTGAGAAAAAAAAACACATGATGTTGATGCCTTATTGTTCGAAGGTCGAATAGAAAAGATGTAGGGAGTTTAGTTTGCTTTTATCAATATTCAAAGATGAAATATATTTTTCCTGGAATGTTCAAATGACTGCTTATGGAATTCTTTCTATTTCTTCGCATGCGACAACAGTAAAACTGTATACTGTATTATTAGCGGCATGAATATTTACATAGAAAGCTATGTCAATAGGGTACTGTATTCTTGGCTAGCTTACGCCTTTGTGGAAAGGTTGTTCCTGTTCTTGTGAAATCAAATTTGCAGGTGATGTTAAAGATGTAGATCAAGGCACCTTGTGATCTTATCGATATGATCAAAGTTAGATTTTGCTTAGAATCTAATGCAGGCTTGCCCCAGTCTAAAATTTATCGTAGCTTTCTTGTAAATTTGAGAAGGGAAGAGTCACACAGTGAAATGCTTTAGCTTTTAATATTTTAACATGAATTTGATAATTAATGGCTGTTCTTGAGCTTCAAGCTTTGCATGTTAGATCAAGGCTTAGATTCTTAGTTTGAAACTTGACATGATTCATTATTCTATGTATGTCTAACCGTAGTCAATAGGAGCTAACTCAGAAGGCTTTGTAGGTTCAATCCTATGTATTAAAATCTTAAGTGTGTTTTAATGCTCAAGGCTCTACTTTTTACTTGAAATTGTCCTCCACAGGTAAGCATACAATTTTTGGCAGAGTATGCAGAGGAATGGAAATCATTAAGCGGCTTGGGAGTGTGCAAACGGATAATAGTGACAGGTAAAGGAGGTTATAAAAACTCTTTAAACTTCCCACATTATGTTAGAAATGTAGACAGCATTGTAAGCAATGATGATGATAGATTCGGAAGACTTGATGCATTCAGTGCCTGGGGCTTCGTCAAACTGCAGTTCTGGTCCCAAAAATATACTCTTGTATTCATTTTGGTGCTGAACCAAAAAACTACAAAAACGAAAAATCCTTTTGAAAGAGTTTTTCATCCTCAAAACAAAATTAACACTTTTTTGTTCTCATGAGACTGAAGTGAGCACACAAGCATAATTTAGAGAGCAGCTAAAGGTTCTTATACTGATTTGATTTTTATCACCCAAAGCTTATTGTTGTGTAGCGAGGTGCCCTTTTAATTCATCTCTTTCTCAAATATAAGATACATCTGTTTCTTTGTTAAGAGCATTCTGTTGTTTCAATAATAATACATTCAATGTTACTCTAAAATCTCTCTTAATGTAGTACTTCTGTTTCAGGCCCATTCACGAAGTCAAGATACTGAGAGCAATTGTCAAAGACTGATGGCATCAAATTGAAGCTAGTGAGAACCTTTTTTCGCAGAATCCGGGTCCGTGTTCCTTGCCATTTGGCATTATAATTGTGTTGCTTATCGTTATCATGTTTATATTTGAGTTCAGATGACAAATGATCATTATGGAATTGTTGATCTGTGTACCCTCCATTTGGACTTTTCTTTTAAGGGAAACCCGCTGTAAACTCAAACAGTGGAAATTCATGTACCGCCACTCTTGGTTAATTTTATTTCCGTTACTAAAGGGTTCTTGTTCAAAGATTGATATGATATTACTCAAGTTATTACTTCAACTATAGGAAGAGAAATCCATTTTGGTCTTGTTTAGCATTAAAATGTGGAAACATTAAGATCTCTAATATGATCAAGGAGAAACATGTAAAATTTCATTGGCAACGGTTGTTGCCCAAAAGTGATTAATAAAGGGACATTCATTTTGTCCCAATTGATGTTGCATTTTCTATAAGAATACACATTTAATGAAAATTAATGAATAAGTAACACTGACCATTTCTGATTAGCATGAGAACAATGTTTAAAAGCCGGATAAAAGAAAACACTGACATAAAAGACTAACACAAGAGATCAAACATCAAAGAAAAACATGAAAGACCAAAGAAACTCGTTAGTAGAACAAACAAGGCTCATACACAAGAGATCAAGCATCAAGCATCAAAAATAAAAAAAGCAAAACCAACAATGATGACTTTTATGCTGTTATATGAAAATTCCACTATATCATATGCTTTTCTTATCCCTCTCATTTTCTTGATTCAACCAAACACAAGAAAACAGTCTCCATTTAAAATCAACAAAGTACAATTGCAATGTCCTTCTCACAGTTAACTGGGTTCTCCTATTTTTTTGTTTCCTATGTTTGACAATTTTCAGTAATGCCTAAAGGCACAACACACATTCAGAAGCAAACATGAAACAATGAATCCAAGTAGTCTCTTCTGATTACATATCCTACCAGAGGTTTTCCAGGTGCTCTTCTGGATTTATCCATCGATCTCAATTAAAGGATGACAACTTAGAAACACTAAATGTGAGATATGGTGGTTGTTCTCGTTTGCTCGAAGAAAATAACTGTGGAAAAATCCAAATCATAATAAAAAGAATAATGCTTGAGAGGAAAAAGACTGTTGCTGTATAATTTGTGACTAAGTCATTCAAAGACAATGACAAAGTTGATTTTCTCTTTAAGTTATTGAAAAGTGATTGTATCATTTTATTCAGAACAGCAACGAATGTGTATAACCAAAATTTCCGGCCTTACAGAATCTTTGCTTCAAACATTGAAAACACTAGAATTCTTTTTCTAACACATTGAACATAACAAAATCTCTACAATTTTGATCATATCAAAACACAGTAATACAATTTGATCAAACATGTTCGGAAGAATATAATACATATCTTAAAGTATTAAGCAATCCTAGAATATACAATTCCCAGGAGTTGAAACTTAGCATTTTATCTTTCGAAGACGTTCATCATGAACTAACATCAAAACAGGTAGATCAGACCTTTCTTGATAGCATTCTGTTTTTTTTTTTTTTTTTATCTTAACCAAGCTGGCTAAACAGGGCAAATATATATTATCAAACATACTATATCATATGTATTATAGTTAATTGACTATTATTGTATATGGAAGATTAATGCGTATAAATATTGCAATCTTGTATTTAGGGAATTTTGGATTGATGTGTATGCAAGATTAATGTGTAAATGTTGCAATAAACCATATCACGGAAGAGTAATGACTATTATTTTAATATTAAAAATTCTTAATATGTTATTAATAAATATAAGAATATAAGAATATTTTTGTCATTATAAAAAAAATTCTGAAAAATGTCCCATCACATTAAAGATAGGAGTGTTACATTCCATCAATTTAATAAGATTTTCTAATATAAGCCATACAAAAAAAAAAAATTTCTTCAGTATAATCACTTTTCTGTCAATTTTTTTTTCCAATTAAATTTTTTTGCAACATTTCCATGGCAAAATACCAAACATTCCCTACCATAATATGGTTTATTGAGTCTAGACCGGATCACATGTCCTTCGGTCTAATTATGCCACATGTGTGCAATATTTCCCCGTGTCACGCCACTATATAAGGGTTCAATTATTGATTTGAGTTGTCATGGGAATTGTTATAGAAGTTCAACATTAGCATATTTTCATAGCTAAACTTTACCTATTTATCCATCCAATGATTCAAGTAGTTAATCTATTCAAACGACATCAACCATACAACTTTTACCTTGGATATTAAAAAAAATAAATAAATTCCGACTTTCAATAATTATTTTTTTGTTTAAAATAAATTATGAAAAGTTTATTCTGAATAATTTTTAAAAAAGCTTTTTTATAATACCCAACTTGTGGCACATGGTCTACATGGATCAAAATGAGTCATTTTCCTCACTTAGAGACAATTAATTAAACACAAACAAGTTGGATTAAAATGTAAAATTAAACAACTCAAATCTTGGATGATGCGATTACATCTACTTACAAGAAAGTAGCATTAGGAACTGTCTCAGTTAGCAGGCTCCATGTACTTGAAATACAATCAGATCTGTTCACAATTGCATAGAAACAATCAACCTATCATGACTTGTTCAACAAAGGCAAAAGGTGCCTCCTTTCTTCGGTCTCAAGTCTAGAAACTTTGTGTAAAATTTAGAGAAACCACACAAAAGATAAGGCCAAGAAACACAACTGATAAGACTTTGTTAGTTATATATATACACTTTTATATGTATACGTATTCTTTCATATATATTTGTGTACCGTATATAGTACTATATATGTCTATATATGTACACGCTCTTCTTTGATAATGTAAGCTTTGAGGTTTACACCAAATCTCTCTATCTAACAGACTCATCATTTATTCTTGATTAAATGAATTCAACTTATACTTCACCAACTCAATGTTGACATTTTGATGGAAATTTAAACGGGAAAAAATATTGGAAATATTTGCAAAGCCCTTTATTGTTATGTAAGTCAAACTTTGAATACATACTTTGACTAATGTATTCAAGGACTTCATGATTCAGTTGAATCAAACAAGCTTGATGACAAAGCCACTACAACTTCTTCACTATACTAGGGTGTCTTTTATTTTATTTTATTTTGCTTTTTTTTTTTTTTTTTTTGGCTAAGGTAAACTAGTGTGTTTTGAATTGGTTACACCTGCATTCAAAACAAAAACTTTCAAAAGGCCGGGCTTATTTATCTCGGATTGAAAACCGCTCTTATAATTGGAAGAGTTAACTTTCTTTATATTTCAATGAATGAGTCAAGAACATAATTTGCTTGTGCACAAATTATGCATTATTATATGTAAAAGGATAAAGTTCTCATTTATAAAGGCAATAGTACCTCCTTCCTTTGGTCAAAGTCTTAAAACTTTGTATCAAATTTGGAGAAAAAATTGGAAAAGGTGTGGTTAATTTCTTGGACCATGCCAAAGATTATGACCAAGAATCACAACTTATGAGACATAAGTCTTCATCATTTTTTCTTGATTAAATGAATTCATCTTACTTCACCAACTCCATGTTGACATTTTGATGAAATTCTAAAACGCAAAAGAAAAAAATATTGGAAATATTTATAAAACCCTTTACTGTTATATAAGGAAAACTTTGACTAATAATATGTGGAATGACTTCATGATAAGTTACGCAATGAACAAACTGCTTTTATAATAGTAAGAGTTGAACTTTTATATAATTGAAGGAATGAGTCAAAGTCCAACTTCCAAAGAGAACATGGTTTGGTTGTATGCGAGTTGTGCATTTGTATATGTAAAAATGATACTCATGTTTTCTCACCATTCAATGACACACAATGGAAATAGGAGATGAAAGCTATGATGTGATTGTTGTTGGTTCTGGTTATGGAGGTTCAGTAGTTGCATGCAGGCTATCAATGGCAGGTGCAAAGGTTTGTCTCATTGAGAAAGGGAAGGAATGGAGTGCTCAGGACTTTCCCACAAACAGCTTAAGTATTTTGGCTGCAACAAAGATGGAGTTTAGTAAATGGGGATTTGGCTTTGGCTCAGACAAAGCACTCTTTCAGGTGATACCATTCATACATCTTCCTATTATAAGATTTGTTGGGAAAATAGCCTTATAATTAAAAAGAAAAAAAAGAAAGAAAAGGAATGAAGCATGTATGTAGGTAGGCACACAATTAGTTCCATAATTTTCTTTGTTCTATTGATATTCATGATGCTCATTACTTTTGTAGCTTTATTTGACTTGAAAGATAAATACGCCTGTAAATTCATAACAAGAATGAAACTGAGCCAGTGTTGTTAAGACTTGTGCCTAGGCACTAAGGAGCAATGTTTTCCATGATATGTGCCTTAGGTTTGTCTAAGCGAGGCACCTTCAAAGAGGTCGCCGTTGTTTTTTATTTTTTTTTTTATTATTATTTTTTTTTTTTTGGTGCTTAAAATGCCTTTTGCGTCTTAAAAAAAGGTTAAAAAGTTGCATCTTATTATAGAAGTTGACTATTAACTGTATTTTTTGTTTTCCCGTTTTATATTAGTTTTGGGTAACATAAAAAAAAGGAATATATTTAATGTTTTCTTAAAAAATAGTAAACTTTTAAACAAAGGTATTAGCTAACTACGCATATTTAATTAGGCTTTTAAGATTTTAATAAAAATTGTAATCATCAGAAATGTGTTGGCATTTAAAAGGCAACTATTTCCAATAACAATGAACTGAGTTTAATGGGAAGATGTGATTCAATGCTGTCACTTTATCTCCAAAATAATAGAGCTTTTCATTTCTTTGTCCAATCCAAGTAAAACACAGGTTTAAATTACAAAGAAGTGACAAAAACTGAATTAAACCCTGTTTGCATAAGTATACATTAGTCAATTGAGATATTATAGCTGGGTGGATACACAGGTATATGAACAAGGGGATACATTGTGTTGCGTGACTTGTGGACTTGGAGGAGGTTCTCTTGTAAATGCGGCGGTTCTGACACCGACACCGGTTCGAGCAAGAAGGAATCCAAGATGGCCTGAAGAATGGAACAATGATTGGGAGAGCTATCAAGCAACTGCTTCAGCTATGCTAGGATCAAATGACATTCCTTTTGAGTTTTCCAGTGCTAAAGTCATGAAACAAGTTGTTGAAGAAGAAATTGAAGATTGCAAAGCAGATACAATAAAACTTGGTATAAATTTCGGTCAGGAATTGAAACATCAGACGAAGGAAGGTCAAGAGATAGGAAGTTGTGTAGCATGTGGAAATTGTTTATCTGGGTGCCCATATAATGCAAAAAACTCCAATGACAGGACTTACATAGCTTCAGCTATTCAGGCACTGACTTCTACCTTAACTTTTATTCATTTTTAATATACTGCTGTTATAATAGCTTTTTTGTTTCATTCCCCTTTTAGGCTGGATGTGTTGTTAAAACAAAATGCGAAATCCGTTATATTACAAAGACTACTACTCAAGCAACTGGTGAAGAAAATTCGTGTAATGGCATCAAAGAACACAGAAGATGGAAAGTACACTTTGATGATGTTGAACATGTGTCGACAGATTTTGTGGTTCTCTCAGGTATGACACTATCAAAGACCTTCCTCACATTCAATATACAATAGCCGAAAATAATGTAAACTGAAATATTTCCTACAGCGGGAGTTTTAGGCACAACAAAAATTTTGTTTGATTCTGAGAGGAGGGGACTGAGTCTCTCACCAATGCTTGGCTATGGCTTTAGCTGTAATGGAAACAATGTAGCCTATGTTGCTGGAAGCCAAGCACCATTGAATGCTTATGGTTTAAACAGAAGGCAATTCACAACAATTCCATTACAAGATCGTCCAGGGCCAGCTATAACTTCATCATATACTTCCTCACTCGGCTTCACTATTCAGGTTTTCACTTACATAATAACATTAAGAATTCTAGAATTTCCACTAACAGTGCATTAGGTGCTATCATTTGTAGGCTGCAGTTCTGCCAACATCATACCCTTATATGTTGTTCAAAGGGATAGCAACCTATGGGTGGCCAAATAGTTGCTGGTTTCTACACGGGTTAATCGACAAGATAAAGCATTTGATGAGATTAAAAGCTAGCCAAGCTATGGTGCTGAATGTAATGGGGCATGATTCATGCGATGGAAGAATAACTTTCGATAAAGAGAGAAATACGATCAGATTCACACATGCACATGATCCTTTGCTTCCCCGAAAACTTCAAGCACTTCAAAGCATTACTAAGAGACTAGGGGGGATATTGTTCATGTCAAGGTATAGAAGCACATCAGTTCATCTTTTAGGAGGGTGCAATGTAGCTTTAGATCCTTCAAATGGTGTTTGCAATCCTAAAGGTCAAGTGTTTGATGTGAGCGGCGATCAACCTGCAGTACACAAGGGCCTATATGTATGTGATGGCTCTCTAATTCCATGTTCAGTAGGTATTAACCCAATTCTTACAATTACTACTGCATCTGAGTACATAAGCAAGCACTTAATAGAGGAGGTTCAGAATTTTAGCAACCGATTCCGGCAGAATGAAGTTATTATGACAACAAGATTAGTAGAAGAAATTTGTGATAGCACCATACATTCGAAGAAATCAGTTAAACTACAATCTCATCGTGGAATTCAAATAACGAAGGATAAAGAGAATGTCACCTTCAAAGAAGCGTTAAAAGGTTTCATTGCCGGAATGCCCTGCACAACTTATCTTGTAGTGAAAATGAACTTGGGGTGTAAAATAACCGATCCACATCCACATCTCAAAGGACAGGTTGGTGGATATGTTCTATACCAAGCAATAAGCAAGGAACCATTGTATATTATAGATGGAGAAATAGACCTTCTAGCACTAAATGATAGAACTCCGTATACACAGTACATGTACTATAGGCTAATCTTAGCATCACACTCTGGCTCAAGGTAGTGAATTTCACAATTCTGGTAATCTTATGTTGTTGTTAGTTTCACGGGAATACTAGCTTATAACCTATCTTTATTTGAGAAATGCAGGTATCTAATGGAGGGAAAGAAGGTGATGAATCCTTATATTCTGGCCACATATGCTTGGAAAGAGTCCAGGACCTTGCATGTGAACTTTAGAGCACTAAGTGAAAAGGATGATAACCAATCCAAAGTATGTCGAGATATTGATCAACAAAAAGTTGATCTAAGGGGAGAACTTCATTTGTCAGTAGTTGAGCTTCTTAAAAGCTTGATAAGCATGAGAGGGAATCAAAAAATAAGATTTGTATACCTTCTTTTGCAAAGCCTCTGGAGAACATACATATTGCAAATGCCTCGAGAAGTTGAACCAAGATTTACAACTTTTGACAAGAATACCAAGACATATCCACCCAGCATTCTTCATGAACTGAAAACAGGTATGTAAACCTAAACAACAACAAAACAAGATGAATGTGAAAGCCATCACACATTATTTTCATTTTGTAAATGAAACAGGAGATGGTCATCTCATCAGTTGCCAACAATGGAAATCAGGGAATATTAAGACATGGAAATCTGAAGGGCAAAGCTATCCAATTCTTTTGCTCAATGGGTATTCAGGTGAGAGCTTTTGTCTACCAACTGAACCAACAGATTTAGTAAGGACACTAGTTGAAGAAGGATATGAGACATGGAGCCTTCAATCAAGAGGTCATCCCAAGCATGCCTCAAACAACTTCACAATTGAAGACATTGCAAAATTTGACATTCCTGCAGGTGTCTATTAAGTTTGTAGTGAAACCCCCTCAGCAAAACATTTATCAATTTTTTTTTTAACTTCAAGGAACTCTTTTGTTGCAGTAATTTCTAAAATTCAAGCGCTGCATGGCCGGAATACTAAAATACATGTGATAGCGCATTGTGTCGGAGGCCTATCAATTCATATAACTCTGTTAGGAGGCCATGTCTCTGCAACTCATATAGCATCTCTCTCTTGTGTCAACTCCTCTATGTTTTACAAGCTAACAAAATCAGCCCTTGTTAAGATGAAGCTTCCTCTCATTCCAGTAAGTCTCTAAGATCCCCTTTAAATTTGCAAGCAATTTTTTTAACTTATGCACAAAATCACTGTCCTGAACTTCAAACTTCAAACCAAACAATTACAGCAGATAATTTCCCTAACCACAAGTTATACTGCACTAACACAATAATATTTTGACTAGAACTAACTCAAAATATAATTTTCAGCTGAGCATGGCTATTCTAGGTAAGAACAAAATAATATCCATGTTTGAGGAGCCCAATGAGAGCTTTGGACACTCATTAGTGAAGTCAATCGTGAGGTTAATACCACGGCATGAACGTTGCACCTTAAATGAGTGCAATCTCTTCTCAGGTATCTTTGGAAATAGTTTTTGGCATGAGAATGTGAGCCAAAGCATTCATGAATGGCTAAACAAAAAAAATATCACAAGGCTCCCATTATCAGCGTTCCCACATCTCCGGAAAATATGCTTATCAGGCTTTGTTGTAGATCCCAAAGGAAGAAATGAGTATTTGATCCATCCTGAGAGGATGGCGGTACCAACACTCTATGTATCTGGTGGAAGAACCCTTTTGGTAACACCAGAAACAACATTTTTGGCTCACAAGTATATGAAGCTGCACCAACCTAGGTTTAAGCACAAGAGAGTTGTGATAGATGGTTTTGGTCACTCTGATCTCTTGATTGGAGAAGATGCACAAAAGAAAGTATTCCCACATTTTCTTTCACACATTAGATCAGTTGAGGAAGGAGTGGCGACAACAAAGGGGAAGGACTCATTGTTGTCATGGGATGGCACACATGATGGAGATGACAGGTTCAGAACTTGGAATTATTTTCTGTTTTTGACGATGCTTCTAGCACTTGCCATTGCTGTGTTGTACATAATATAGTTGATGAAATATGTGAAGAATAGTGCCATGTAACCAAGTGTCATGCATGATAAAGAGCAAGCACATGTGGCTTTTGTTCTTGTCTCAATGATTGTTGATGATTCTACTATGTTTTTAACTAATTGTTATTCACTGTACTCAGTTGTGAGCTTCTTCTATATAGAAATAAAAATAAAAATTCATTTTTTGGTCTGCACTTTCTTAGAATTTTAACAAGATTCATCTTAAAAAAAGAATCAAATATCAAAGAAGAAGAAAGAGGAGGCTCAACGATAGATTTTTCATGGTAAGAGGATCATAAATTTAACAGGCCTTCATTGCTCTCTGGTGAGATCATGCCTCCGCAACAGATTCAACAAAAATTTCTAGGGTTTTTGCTTACTGATCTAGAAACCTTTGTGTCTATGAAGCTAATCCTCAAACCAGTTGAAAATTCAAATGAATTAGAGCATGCGTGGACTTTTCTCCCTGCTATACTCCTTCACTCTGAATCCACACATTGCAAATCCATAGATTAATAACTAAAAAAAAGGGGAAATCAAGCATATCACACTAACATAGTGAATAAAACAAGATGAACATTCAACAACTGATACCAACCAACAAAACAATCAAAATCAGAAGATTTCTTTCAAATAATTCAGAATAACTTACAAAAACTTGTGTACACTTTTAAGAATTTACTCATTTAAACAAACTCCAAAAGCCAGAGAGAGAAAAAAAACAATTAAAAGACAGAAATATGTTGAAATCATGTTGAAAACATTTCACCTTGAAAAAGAGAGGGATGCATGTCGGAATGAGAAGGGCTCCATTGCTCAATCCCTCTACCGGATGTATATCTTGGGTTGCTCCGAAGTATATTCCACTGCATCCTGGAGCAATTGAAAGGAAGCAATCAAGATGGTATAATATTACTCTGATCAATTTGGTTCAGGTTGGAATTTTCTAAAGTAATTGACATATGGTTCTGTTCTGGTCGATAGCATAATTAATAAACTGGAGCATACCAAAATAAATGTATAATTATTCAATAGTTTAAAACAATTTAAATTAGATTTATTATTTAATATTTTAAAAGTTATTTATAAGGGAAAATTACTGTTCACCCCTAGGGAATTTCAAAACTTCCTAAAAACCCCCTCTAATTTTTGCACACCCCAAACAGCCCTTCATTTATAGTTTACATTCCCTTTCACCATCTATCAGTCACTTCAAGTGGGTCCATGTTATGAAATTCCATTTTTGCCCTTGCAAATGGCGGGAAAAATACCACCCAATCACATTATGTCTGGCCTTTTATGCATACGAGTGTGCATTTTTTTGTCTTATTGTTTAATTATCCCAGTCTTTGTTTAACTCAATCAAGTTTTCATTTAAAACTGTCTTTCCGTTTAAATTATTATGTTTCTGTTTAAAATTTTGATCACACTAGTTAACCATGGAACAATCTAAACATCTTAATACCCAAAAAAACAACAAGCTAAATCCATTCTTGAGAATTAATATTCTTTCACATGATCCATCTATCTATATATATGCAATCAATTGAAATGGATGTTAAATTCATGCTCATGAATGTTAGAATATTTGATAATAATGTATCAATTATCAAAATCTTATTATATAATAACATTTATTAAATTTTAAATTTTTTTAAATCAAATAGAATTAAATTTTTTATGTTTATCTAAATATCAAAAATAAATTCAGCAGTATTCACAAAGTTTTAAGCAGAAATATAAGTTTTTAAACGGAAACCTCAATTCTTAAACAGAGAGATATCATTTATTAAACAGAGACGAGTTTCTTAAACAGAAACCGCAATATTTAAACGGAGACATACTTTTTTAAACTAAAACTCATTTTTTAAACGAAAATTTCATTTGTAAAACTGCAACCATATCAAATGAAAGGGAAAACGTACATTATACACATTAAACAAATCGTAACAATCGAAAAACTATTTCGATCGTGTACACATACGAAAATGTAAAACAAAACAAAACTGTCTAGGATGCCTTGAATCAAGTCTTCAATCTGTGGCGAGTCGACTATGTTGCGCTTCGCAGAGCTGTACGGTATATCATATACTATTCTTCCAAACCCTAATAAAATTCTGATTTCCCCAAAACTTTTTGTTCTTGGTTGTTCATCTGTGTCTTTGCGATCAGGAAATTACAAAAACCGTATCAAATGATGTTGTTGTTGGAATTCAGTCAAGGTCTCCACTACCGGTGTCAAGTAGCATCGCCATTAACTAGGTTTACAGCCATAATCACAAGCATGTGACAATAACAACACATTTAGTAGTATTCACAAATTTTTAAGCAGAAATATATATTTTTAAAAAGAAACCTCAATTCTTAAGTAGAGAGATATCACTTGTTAAACAGAGACCGAGTTTCTTAAACAGAAACCGCAATATTTAAACGGAGACATACTTTTTTAAACAGAACCCTCAACTCTTAAACAGAGAGATATCACTTGTTAAACAGAGACTGACTTTCATAAACAGAAACCGCAATATTTAAACGGAGACATATTTTCTTAAACAGAAAGCCTCGACCCTTTCCTTCCTCAATTTCCTCAACTTGATCACTGATCTCCAACCCATAAACAACTTTCCCAGCAGCACTCCCAACCTCACCACCACGAACATCAACTACCATCTCTACGTCATCACAAGATCCATCCTTTTCCAACCGATCAACATCACCAACCTCTCCACTGCCAGCACAAACTCCGGCCACCACTTCACCGCACTCCAAACTTCTCTCTTCCACCATCTCCATCTTCAGATCACCCCCATCTTCCTGTTGACCATCAATTTCAACACTTTGCCGCTCACTTCCGGCATCATCACCGGTATCAGCACGATCAGCTTCTTCCAAAGCTGAAGGGGTTGTGGCTAGGGCTTCCACCGGATCAGCCAGGGATGGTTCTGGGGGGGTCATCCCAGGAGTTGAGATCGAGGCCACAGGCCTCATCCATGGAAGAGAAGAGAAGCAGCCATAGTTACAAGGAGGACAAAGCTTTCCATGATGTTGTTTGTTTGCATGCATGCATGCATGCATTGCATGACATGGCATTGCATGAGAGATGGTGAGGGTCTTTAAAGAATGTGAAGCTTTAAAGTGGCATTAAATGAAGCTCTTCTCCCTTTGCATGTAAAGTGAATCATCATTAATGTGTTTGAGCGGAAATATTTAAACAGAAACCGCAATATTTAAGCGGAAATATAAGTTTTTAAACAGAGAAATATCAATTGTTAAACAGAGACCGCATTTTTTAAACAAAAACCGCAATATTTAAACGGAGACATACGTTTTTAAACAGAAACCTTAATTCAATGATGAGGGTCTTTGAAGAATGTGAAGCTTTAAAGTGACTTTAAATGAAGCTCTTCTCATTTTGCATGTAAAGTGAATCGTCATTAATGTGTTTTGGTTGACCAAGATGATCATGATGTCATTAGGACCTGATCACATTAAATGAAGCTCTTCTCCCTTTGAATGTAAAATGAATCGTCATTAATGTGTCTGAGAGAAAAAATTTAAACCGAAACCGCAATATTTAAGCGGAAATATAAGTTTTTAAACGGAAACCTCAATTCTTAAACAGAGAGATATCGCTTGTTAAACAGAGACCTCGTTTCTTAAACAGAAACCTCAATATTTAAACGGAGACATACGTTTTTAAACAGAAACCTTAATTCAATGATGAGGGTTTTTGAAGAATGTGAAGCTTTAAAGTGGCATTAAATGAAGCTCTTCTCCCTTTGCATGTAAAGTGAATTGTCATTAATGTGTTTGAGTTGACCAAGATGATCATGATGTTATTGGGACCTGATCACATTCTTTGATCTAATTAGATTTTTAAGGTGTTAGGTTTCAAGTGTTTTTTTTGTAACCATTTTAATTCAATTCTTAAACAAAGAGATATCACTTGTTAAACAGAGACCTAGTTTCTTAAACAAAAACCGCAATATTTAAGCAGAAATATAAGTTTTTAAACGGAAACCTCAATTTTTAAACAGAGAAATATCACTTGTTAAACAGAGCCGTGTTTGTTACACAGAAACCATAATATTTAAATGGAGACATACGTTTTAAACAGAAACCTCAATTCTTAAACAGAGAGATATCACTTGTTAAACAGAGATCGAGATCTGGCTTGAAGAGGCCGAAGGAGCGTTCCGAGGTCGGCCCTGGCTTGAGATCCTTGTCGTAGAGGGCGAAGAGGTAGGTCTCCACAGGACGGCCTGGCATCATCGGCGTTCCGGCTATGGATCTCAGATGTGCTACCAGCCCACTGGTGAAAGCCTTGGCGTTGTCAACTCTCGCTCCAACCTCTTCGTCATCGCCTTTGTATAGCCAACCGGTCCCCGCCACCACAATCTCCATCGCGGGGAATCCGGTGGCTTCCAGTGCCGCCCGCACGGCGTCAACCTGGGCGTCGAACATGTTCATGTAGTTGATCTTGGAAACCCTAGGACTCCTTTGAGGACGGGGACAAGATCGGAGTGGAAGGCGCCGGTGGATGGGGGATCGGATTGGGCGAGCACCGCCATAGTGTGGCCGGTGGAGATCTTGACAGATGGGTCGGCGGTGGAGAGGGCGGAGTGAAGGTTTTGCATCGGCGGGATGAGTTGGGAAGTGAGGGAGGAATCACCGGAGCTAAGGACCTCGTTGCCCACGGAGACGACAGAGATGGAGGAGGCTGGGAAGTAGGTGTGCACATTGGCGACCGCCTATTGGGAGGCCGCGGCGGGGTCGGCGGCGAGGGAGGGGATGTCCCCGTTGGCGACGCCGATGACAAAGAAGATGTTGAAGTGCCACGACTTCCCATGCAATGGGCAATTTCGTCCATAAAATTCAAAAATAACTTTATTAACCATCATTATATGCTTTTGGGAGTTAGAAAACATTATGTCTAAAAAGAAGGGGTTTTTAGGGATTGCCAAATTAACGGGGTGTTTTTGGCCATTTCACAAACTTATGGGGTTTTTTTGGCAATTTCCACTATTTATAATGATGGCAAGTAAGAGGTTAGAATTTCAACCCTTTCTCTCTCATAATATTGGTTTAGTTGTGAGATGAGTAACTTTTCCATCTTATCAAATAAAAAGTGATTCATAATCATTTTTTTTCTTTTATAAAGTGATGAGCCACATGTCAAAGATTGAGTATTAGAGGAAATTGATCGTCTAATTTGTGAGCGCTCACTGATAGATGAGGGGATTGGGCTACCAACCCACACCCACAATCGGGACTCATTTTATTATCATTACTATATCTTACATGTTTCAAACTTAAGATCTCCATAAGACAACTTTTACAATGGACAAGTACCACTATCATCAAGGACTTTTTTTGTCATAATCAGTTTTTTAAATCTTCTTTAAAAATACTTAGATTATTTTATGATTAATTTGAAAGTTTAATTTTAGTGTAATGTTAGCAAAAAAAATTGAACCGTGAGCTCCATTAAAACAAAAAACAAAGCAACAAATGGGTTTTCTTGTTTTTTTAATGCCAAATCTGCATCATTCAACCCAATAAAAATTCAAACTATTTTTAGTTTTCGTTTTTAACAAATCCAATATGATTTGTGTCAGAAAATGTTACACTCAATTAGTTCAGTATGGGTTGTAATCGCCAAAAACCAAATGTAATGTAGGAACACCCTTGTCTCTTTGTACTAGATAAACCCCTATACTACATGCGCAGCTCTAATCAAACCCACTGGTTATTATTTAAAACAATCTAATTCAGGAACAAAGGATAGCTATTGACCTAAACCAATAGTTATGATGCCACTACAATTATCACATCTTGTCCCATAAGACGGGCTCGTGACAATCACCATGACAACCCTAGAAGAGATAAGCACCACCCCACCTCGAGTTGCCACAAGGCTTACTGTTCCATGTATTCATACAACACGAAGATAAAACATCCAACATGGAAATATCGAGTGAGACAATAACACAATAGAATAGATAACATTTACTATGATAACAATGTTTAACAAGATGAGGTACGGAGTTATAAAACATAACAAAGTTTTAAAAGGACACACGAGGGTTATACATCAATCATATAGTTTACTAGTAGATCCATATCCTTATACATTACAAACATGAACAAAATTACACAAACAAGCATACATAATGCTCAAGAAAGGAGATTCTAAGAATTTCCAAACAACACGTCAACTCATGTTACATCTAAAAGCTACAGCCGATAAGGAGGGGTGTGGTGACGAAGTCACACAGTGAGTTAATAAACATAGCAGTAAGAGATCCTTATGTAAGTTTGCAAACACTGAATTAATATCTTCTCAAAATACATAATATAGTCTATTTGTACATGTTCCAAGGAAGGTGAATAGGCTTTCAAATACTCTAAAAATCCAAATAACAATTGCTATAAATTTAGTACTACAGTAGTAGGAGTAATAAAGCATGAACACATTTTCAATCACAAATCCAAGCTCATCAATAAACACTTACTTTTAAAAGAAATACTTGAAAGTGTACAAGACTGGTTTGCAATCAAAACATTTCTCAAAAATATATTGTTGTTTAGCATGTTGGAAAACCACCAACATCAACTCGCAATGGCCTAAGAATTTCTCTGACTCTAGTTGTGGCCGCGACTAGGTCCAGAGCCCCTAAGGCTTTCATTAGCTTGACGTTAGCCATTGAGACTCTATGATGACTTTGTTTCTCAATGCAATATCACCCAATCATGAATTCTCCGCACCTCCGAAAAAAAAAACATATACCGGGTTAACCACACCACCTCTAAAATCTGAACCGTGTGGACCTTCTATACAAGAGGCTAGCTAGAGCCCCATCACCAACAAAACATCCTCATAGAACTGGGTTGTAGCCTGTATCACACAATATAAATGTTCAAATATCATCAAGTGTCACATTAATACCATTTCTAGGTTTCACATTTCATAGTATCCATATTCAGAGGAAAGATCATGAATCAAAAATAAAAAAAGATTTTCCTTGTTAAAATATCCAAATCATAAGTATCCAACCATGACTACTTTGCAAACTAGATGTATATATATAGACATGTTGATCATGTATTAAATTATCCTTGCAAGATCATTCAAAACATCAATTAAAATACATGGAATTAGTACAAGAACATAGAAAATATGTCACCAAAGCAAATGAATTTATTAAAAATCTAATAGAGCTATGTAAAAATGACATTATCCACTTACAAACTAAGAAGATCGAGGGATCATGACGGTACTACCCCTCTGCCGACTCCTCGCCTAGAATTAAACCACGCAAGACAAGAAACTCAACCATCATGCAAAGATGCAATAGATTGCAAGAATGAAACGATAGATCTATATGCAATGCAAGCCCTAATAGAGGCTTAGGTATGGCCAATCTTGAATCTAACTAATTTGAAAGAGTTTCCAAAAAGATTGACTCCATTAAAGATTAGAGAATGAAGGGAATGAACTGAATATCTCAGTGCTACAGTAACCCCAAATTCAAGCAAGATATAGTTCATAAGTTCATCAAGATTGGAAATAAATGGAAGGATACCAATTCCTTCTACCATGTCTACAATCTCTTAACAAGATACAATAATAATTGAGAGACTCAAAACCCCAAATCAAGCACAAGCCCTAGTTCCATCTTCAAGAGATGAAGTGTGGTGTTTTGGCTTTTCTGCGCGTGCATTGTCGTCCAAACCATTTTAGATTAGTTGTGCCTTGTGTTTTGGTGTATTTTTGGTAGTTTTGGGCTTAAAACATAGTGCCCGAAGCAAGCAAGGCCATGGTCTGGATGGTGCTCTTGACCATGCTCTTCTTCGGATAACTGTAGCTCAACATGTAAAGTGCATGGGTATAAGTACGCTCGTGTTTACTGCCGTGCTTCAAGAACATGGTGGTGCAAGGGGAAGAGAAGCCATGCTCTTCTCGCCCTAAAATTCTTATGAAGTGCACGGGTATAAGCACCCCTGTGGTTCCTACCCGTGCTTCGGTAGACAAGTCGTGCTCTTCTTGCCTTGACTTTCCTGTAAAGTGCACCGGCATTAATACGTCCGTGCTTGTACCCGTGCTTGTATCGAGATTAGCATTTGTCACTCCTAGGAAGTATGACTAGGCTAAGATTTACACGGCCATACTCTTAGCCATGCACTTCTAGGGGTATTTAAAGTCCTGAACATGAGTCCTAATTCTCAAAGGTTTCCTCTTCTTCTTCTTTTATTTATTCCCATTGCTTTGGATGAGAAGGAGCCGTTGCTTGACCTCCCTCTCCTCTCTTGGTTGAAGATCCTTTAAAAGTGAGCTCTCCTTCTCCTTCATCTTTCTTCTTATTTCATTTGGTTTGGTCGAGCATGTTAGCCCTAGGTTCATAGATTTTAAATCTTGGCTTATTGTTGATGATTTTGTTGAGTAGTTTGATTGTTTTTATTCACTCTTTCTTGTTTATAAAGTGGATGTGAAGATCCACCTCTCTCCACCTTGATGAAACCAGGGACTCTCTTGTTCTTGATCAAGCTACTGTAGCACCGAGCTGTAGCATCGAGAAATCCTTTGCAAAACCTCTAGTTTCATGGTTGTGTTGGGAGTTTATCTCCATAGAGATCTTTTGAAACCCTTAGAGCTCAAGTTCAAGCCACACCCAAGCCTTGTTAGGGTTTTTTAACATGTAACATGAAGAAGCTCATACATGCTTTTCTTCTTGTGCTTTTCTCTTGTTTTTTAGCCCTTGTGGCATGTGTTAGTGTAGGTGGTGAGAGCTCAGCCTAAAGTAAAAAGTTGGTGGAGGAGTAGCATCGTTGAGGAGTAGATCTCCATAGTCTGTGAGTGGATTATGACTGCATATTTCTAGTAGAATATTATCTAAATATATTATGGTCTAATTTAATGGAATCCTTGGTATTATCATGTTGATAGTTTGATGGTTTTAGAAAAAAAGTTCGATGTTTTCTGTTTTATAAATGAAACTCTTAATGTTTGATGAAAACACTTATGACTATGTTGGTACAACGAGTTGAAATGAATGGTTGAAATTTTGTACATGTTACACCTTTGGCATGGGTTTATATGGTTATGATGTTTATCATCGATATGTGAATATTTGTTCTGTACAAGGACCCTATGAAATGATTTACATAAACTATATCGTTGATATACTTTTTGTGGTTTTGTTGGTGATGGGGTTGAAACCCGCTTGTTGCAGTAGAGAGTCCCCACGGGCCAGTCTTTAGAGGTGCCGTGGTGGACTTGTCTGGTCTATCCACTTCAGGTGGCGCGTAGAGTCCTGACCAAATGAATATCAGGAGTTCGAAGTCACCACATGGCCCTAGTAGGTCAACGTTAAGGATATGAGTACCTTGACGGCTCTGAACTTAGCCGCAACCAAGCTAGAGTTTAGAGAGGTTTCTAGGCCTTATTTGCTTGCTCGAGATGCAAGTTCGTATTTTGAGAAAATATGTCATTTTACAAATCAAATCTTTGAGACGTGAATAGTTGTATATTCTTTGGAAAGTAAATTGGTTTGAAGAAAACTTCGCATTTTGAGAAAATTTCTTTATGTAAAGCATAATTAATTTGATGATGAGTATCATGTTTTATGATTTTAAAACTCATATTATGCTATTCATGAGCTTTGAATGTTGAAACCCCATTTGAGCAAATGGCTCTTCTATACTATATGTGGTTTCTTTATATATATATATATATTGTAATGTCCTAATCTATATGTATTACTGCAAAAAGGCTTATAGAATTATATTGTACCATTTATTTGATGATGAGTATCATTTATTTTGTACCCTATAGAATTATATTGACCCATTCACTAAGTGTCTCTGGTTACCCACCCTCTCCCTCCTTTCCAGGATTTAGCTCCTAGTGGCGGTGCGGCAGACCGGAGTGCTGTGCATTCTCCAGTTATTTTTCTTAATCTCTTGTTTTATGTATGTTTCCTCTTGAACATATGCATTGTATAAAGGCTTGGATCCACTAGTATATTTGTTACTCTTTATGTGTAGTTTGTATGCTTATCTAATTTTTTGGAAACATTATTGTAATCATGACAAGCATGTTTCATTAGATCCTGTATTCAAGATTTGGTTTGATTGCTTCCTCTGTGCATTCTGAAACTCTATTTTGTATGCTTTGATATTGTGAACTTTGTTCAGATCTGTTTGTTCCCAGGTTTTGTTAGCCTTGCTGCAACTCGAGAGTTTAGTGGTGTAGGTATCCTTTCTCGGGTTATTGCGGCGATTGTCGCATGCCAGTCCCACAGGATGGGGCGTGAAAAATAGCATGAGAAGGGGCAAAAACAAGAATGATAACATACCTTGTGTGCTTCAAAGAGAAGAAGAGAGGGGAATGAGGCTTCAAGGAGCAAAAGAAGTGGAGAGGATCAAAGATGGAGCTCTCATTCAAGGCAAAGATAAAAGTAGAAGTGAAATGAAGAGTAAGAAGGGTAAGAAAAGGGGTTAAAGACAAGAAATTACCCAAACGTCACCATCTTTTGACATAAAAACATAAAAAATTCAAACTGGGCCCGTGTCGTGTTATCACGGACTTGGACTTTTCACACCGATATCACGTGCGGTACTTGATCTCCTCGCCTTGATCAAGTCAGCCTAGCTTCTCACACTTAGACAAGAATACAATATTTTGAGGTTATGAGAGAATGAAAGCTTTTTGAAAGTGGAAAGAAACTCTTTATTACAACTTTACTTGGTTATTACAAAGGCAAGACCTCTTGCCTATTTATAGCCCTCAACCTCCCAAATGGATGGTTGAGATTTATTTAATCCTACAGTCCTAATTAGCCCTCTAGAGTATTCCACACAACTCCCTACTTTTCTATAAGGTTACAAAATACTTTGAGGGATTTCTAGAATACTCTACACACTTCATAAGAGCTCCACACCCTTCATGAGTTATCATGATTCTTCTAGTTTACAAGATATAATTTTTTGTATTTCATATTTTTAACTACTCTAATTTTCTAAGTGTGGGAGAGTAACCCTTTCGCCGATATGATGCTTGTAATGTCATGCTGGGCGTGACAATGTGGCCTCCCGTACAGCATGGCTAGTAGGCCATGCCGACTCCTGTGCGGGAGCAGACCTACTAGCCATGCCGCACTGCTAGCTGTGCAGTGCACTTTGGTTTGCTCAAATCTTGGAAAATTACCCAAACTTTTGTTAGCCCTCCAAAATGATCCGTAAGACTAACTAGGTGGTTTAAAGGGTTATCCAACACAAAACTCAAGTTAAGATTCATCAAAAGGACCTCGTGTCACACCATGAAATTCCACTCTTGCATATATGAAAGCGCTTAGCCTTTTATATAAGATATAATAAGACATTTCACATTCCTTCCTAACTCTCATAATTATGACTCATTAATAACCCTCAACTTTTAATATTTCAAAACCTTTACTATATAACTCCTACTTCAAAAATCACCCTTAAACATAAATATTTCCTTAACTACTATCCAAGATAAGAACCACATCCAACAATAAAATCATGAATTGCATGAGGCTTTTTTATTGCATCAGCCCTTTTTATTCATTGATTATGATGCAAATTATTACTATTTTCTGATTTGTCAATTTTTTTCACATTCATCTTCATTTTTAATTTATTCAACTCAACATTAGCTTCAAAGAAGTTTTTTCACAGTTTTTCATAGGCTTCTTTGAGGTCTTCAAACCTCATGCTTGAGTTCATATAACTCCCTTTGGTTCAAATCTTTTACAACAATATTACCATCTTTTAGACACCTTATGACTCACAAAACTACATTATTCTCTGTTTTCTTCTTCGTATATGCATTGTATCTATACAATTCAATTTCTGAACATCCACATAAAAATTATAGTTGACTACCAAAATGAGAAGCAAAAATATTTAGATAATGTGGAAATTCTTTTCAAATACTAGGAGATGACTCAGTTCCAAAGCCAAAGATTGTAGTTCTCAAACGAGTAATTTTATATGGAGAATTTATCCTCTTTCATACTTGGTTTTGACCTTCATTATAAAGAAATATGGTGGAAAATTCTCTTTAGAGGATAGGTAAAGAGATTGCAGCAAAGGCAATCCAGCAAGTATTGTCCCAGTTTTTAATGAAACAGATTCCTTTTTCTTAACTGTATGTGTACAAGAATGTTTTTTAGCTCAACATACATGGAAGCACTAGAGAATGCTCTCTTATGGTTTCCAAACTTTATTCAAATTCTATCTTCACTACAAAACTAGGTAGATGGTTAAGACTATACTATGAAATTCATACCTCGTTGGAGGTAAATTTAGTTTTTCTAGTATCTCCTTCAGTAGTGCTTTTAATTATGTTAAAACAACAACAGATCTTCTGCTCTCCATTTCTTGTAACTTCTTCTCCTACCTTACATGCCATCTTAAAGACTCTTATTATCTTCTATCTTGGTGATGTTTTTCTCACAATCGACTTGTAATATTCTGGACATCTACCCCAAGCTACAAGCCTAGGCCATCATGCTCTGATACTAAATTTGTTAGAAGCTATTAGGGGCCAAAAGAAATTCAAGCAAACTAAATTATCAAGATACAACACAAGATACTTAACACATTATATAGGCTATAACAAAACCCTTCACATTCTTTATTAACTCTCATAATTATGGCGCATTAATACATTAGATTAATAACCATGAGCTTTTAATATTCCAAACCTTTAACTTATAAATCCTAATTACTTACACACATAATATTACTATGACCTCCATAATTTCCACTAACAATGCATTAGATGTTGAAATCCTACTAATAACCGGGGCCGGTCCTAAGGAAAAATGGTGCCCTAGGCAAAATAATAAAAACAAATAATTATTTTTATTTAATAATAAATTACATAATAAAAAAATATGAATTACTATTAATAATTACAGTAAATAAAATATTAACATGGTAAAAACCTGGAGATATACTTCTAGTTCTTTATTTAATTACCAGCAATGCATAAAAAAGAGAGAAAATCAATTAACGTTCACTTTTCTTTCCTTTTGAGATGCAAAATTATCAATTAAATTTTGATATTCCAGTTGTGATACAAAAATTTTCAAGTACACCCTTTAGAGATTGAATTAACTAAAAATAAATAACATATCCCAAATCATATTTTCTAATAGGCATTCGAACAAAAATAAATAATAAAAGATAATAAAAGCTATAATATTATAAGAAAATGGGAAAAAACACCTGAATGAAAAAACACTTTTTTTAATCATTCCACAATCCCTGTAAGAAAATAAAAATAAAACCAATCAACTACTTGACATAGTAAAAATAAGAAACAATGCATATAAAATATAAAAAATATTAAAATTAAATAAAATTGAAACAATACCTCTTTTTTTTGTAGAAATTGATATTGATTAGTGATTACAACTAATGAAAATGTTTAATTGAGATTGATAACACTATGAGAATATAAGAATGTCGACACAGAGCAAAGAAAGGATTTTTGTTTTTTGAAAACAATGGTATGTTTAACCCCTTAAATAAAAGTGTAGAGTTTTTGTTTCTTTGTTTTTTTTAATACAACGGTAACATTTATTATATTCAAGTCCATCTATTAACTTAGATAGTAATGTTAGATTCAAGTCACAATATTAACTTTATTAATCATTTAATAGATTATAGAACCATGAGCCATCATAAATATTATAAAACCAAATTTATTATAAAATCTATAGTTTAAAAAAACTTAAATTTAAAACCTAAGTGATCCATTAATAGATTATAATGCCACCAAATTTAGTAGATCTTGATATATCATGAATGAATTAAGATAAATTTTATAATTTAAAAAAATTTTAATTTCAAAATCATAACTATGTGGATAGATATTAGATAATAATAAATAAAATTTTTAAATATAATTAAAAAAAATTATGGGGCCCTAGAAAATTGTAGGGCTCTATTATAACAATAAATTTATTGGATATTAATCATAAATTAAATTTTATAATTTAAAAACAGTTGAAATTTCATGAGATAAGATAATAATAATTATAAAAATATATTTTTTAAAAAATAAAAATCTAGGGGCCCTAGGCATAGGCCTTGGTCACCTATGCCCAGGGTCGGGCCTGCTAACAACAAACCTTTATATGCTATTTGAAAGGATAACAACCTGTAAGGGTTGATGACCTTACACTTGGTCAGCGGGCGTACATTTCAACATATTCCAAGCCACGAGGGTGCACAGCTGCGTGGATTGGATAGCACGCGGTTAGCGCGAGGCATGTGTTGTTCCAAGAGCTGGTGGAATATCCCGCATGATCATGTGCGGAGACCGTGAGGCTCACGCGCGTTGGACCGTGGGCGTGCGCGTGACCGATGAGCACGTGGGGTAGGCGCGCTCATACCAAGAGTCAAGTGTTGCAAGACTTAATTATGTAGAGTGTTGGATCTTTAGCAAGTCTAGACGGGGCGAGACATTTGATCAGGCCAGGAGACCGAGAGCTTATTCCGGATTTGACAAGATTTTACGTAGGCGTATGCAAGTGGGCACGTGGTCCGGTGCGTGACCGAGCCAGGGGTGAGGATGGCACACGGTATTACCGCGCGTGACCGGTACTGCTGCGCTGTGACCAAGGGTGGATGTTTAAAGCTACAGTTGCGTCAGTGGATACTACAAGCTAAGTGAAGTCAAGGAATTCACGCCAGACTTGTATTGGGCATGGGGCTTAATTAACCTTGGATTTGGGGTAGCTCTTGTATTAGTTTCTAATGTGTCTTTCGGAGGAGACAAGGCCTCTTGATGTTGGTTTTTGGCCATTGTTGTAAACATTTCTCAATCTAAGAGAGTTTATGTTTTTCTCTCTCAACATGGGTTTTATGTGTCGTGTTTTTCGTACCATGAATGTTTTCCGGTTTTGCTCGCTTTACTATATTTCGCTGTGCTTGTAATGCAAACAGAAATTCACTAACTGTTCTTGCAATGAAGACTGACCTGTCGCATATGGTGCATGTCAGGTGCCGCACGGCCGAAGCTGATCGGTTGAGGCCGTGACATAACCTATGGTAGCCAAATGGTTATTGATTTCTACGAGTTAATTGACAAGATAAAGCATCTATGGAATTAAAAGCTAGTCAAGCTAAGGTGCTTAATGTAATAGGATATCATCCTTGTGATAAAAGAATAACTTTTAATAAAGAGATGACTAAGATCATTTTCACTTATGCACAAGATCCTCTGCTTCCCCAAAAAATACTAGCACTTCAAAGCATTATTAAGAAACTAAAGTATATTGTTCATGTCAAGGTATAGGAGCACATCAATTCATCTTTTAGGAGGGTGTAATGCAGCGTCAAATCCTTCAAATGGTGTTTACAATCCTATAAGTCAAGTGTTTGATGTGAGTGGTGATCAACTTGCAGTATCCAAGCACTTAAGTGTATGTGATGGCTCTTGAATTCCATATTCAATATGTATAAATCCAAATAGCATCTGAGTACATAAGGAAGTATTTAGTAAAAGAGGTCCAAAAATTTAGATCCAATTTCAGCTGAATGAATTTATTATGACAACAAGATTAGTAGAAAAAAATTTGTGATAAGATAATGCATTTAAGGAAATTAGTTAAACAATCTTATAATGGAGTTCAAACAGTGGACAAAGGGAATGTTAGCTTCAAAGAAACATTAAAAGGTTTCATTGGTGGAATGCCCTACACAGTGAAATGAACTTAAAGTATAAGATAACCATCATTTAAAATCAACTTAAGCAAACCATTGGTGGATATGTTCTAGTCCAAGCAATAAGCAAGGAAGCATAACATATTATAGATAGAGAAATAGACCTTTTTGCACTAAATGTTACAACTCCATATACACAGTCATAAGCAAGCTTCAATATAGACCTCAAAAGAAGAAATGAGTATTTGCTTTATCCTTATAGGATGGCAATACCAACTAGTGTGAAACTCACATCAACTAAGAAATATTTAACATCATTTGGTACTGTCAGTCTTTAAGTTTTTAGTATTGTTAGTTTTTAAGTTGTTGGGTGCTATCAGCCTTTGAGTTGTTTGTGTTGTTGTGTAACGAAAATCTTAATTTGTCATTTTGTTTGAAAAATCGAATATTTTACGTGACTATAATTTACATCATGTAATATCATCATACATTATTTGTTTCAAATTTTTCTGCCAATCAGAGATTGAGGGAAAAACCTTTGGTTTAAATCTATGTTTGGTCCCTCTACTTAGGCTCGGATGCCCTTTTAGTCCTTCTATTTTAATTTGACCGCTAGAAGTCCCTTTATTTTTCAGATTGAGAAATGTTTGTCCCCTATACGGATGACGCTAAGTTTTCCATCAAATGCCCCATCTACGTGGCATATTTTATTATTTAAGTATCTTAACTGAACGAGTTAACAACCAATTTAGCTCATAAGTAAATGGTTTAGTTTATCGGGTTTGGGTTGTTAACGGATCCGAATCCGCTAACATAATTCATCTCCTTCTCCATTCCCATCCACTCCGTTCCCATCCATTGCCTCGGCTTGTCCATGATCTCCACTCGACTAGAAAATTCTGTGCTAACAGAAGTGGGACGTTGGATATCATCCGCCGGAACAATGATCATCTTCAACCTTTGGGTGGCGTGGCCAAGTGAGCCTAACTAAAGGGCACCCCCACAACAGAGGTCACTCCCTCACCTTGTTGAGATCTCCGATTGTGAAGATGTTGAGGTCTATATTGAGACTCTTCGTCTCATGTACTCCAAGGACATTCGGCGGTGTCTCATGAAGGAGGATGCGCCCAAGATCCTTGGCATTCTTAAGGTACTTTTTCTTTTCTATTTAAAAAAAAGGAAAGGTGTGATTTTTTAGTTGATTTTTCTCATGTATGTGTTGGATTTTGAGCAAGTTCATTGGGTTTGATGCAAGGGTTTTGTCTTGCTTGGAGTACTTGGAGACGGCGCCATGGGCGGAAGACGAAGAGGAGAAGGTGGCGTCTTTACTTGCTCAGCTGCATTTTGAAAGCTTAGGAGCAGGGGAAGTGCTGAAAAGACTGTCCTTGGAGCTTGCCCCTTCTTCACTGAAGGATGGGAGCAGCAATGGAGGTGGAAGGGAAGAGATCCTTGTGCGACTCTTGCAGGTGGTGCTTGAAGGGAAGGATGAGAAAACAAGAAGAGAAATGAAAGGCTTAGTTTCCAAAATGCTCAGAGAGAACAATAATAGTGGTGGTGGTGGTGGCAGAAGCAAGGAGATGATGAAGCTACTTATTGGATTCACCATGGCACTGGATGAAGGAGCCAACAGTGAGGTGGAGAAGAAGGGTGAGGGAAAGAGAAGAGTCAATTTAAGTTATCAGATCCTTTAAAAAACTCGGATCCGATTACTAGTGGTTATTAGCTTCTGATAACGTTCAGTTAAGATACTTAAATAATAAAATATGCCACGTAGATGAGGCGTTTGACGGAAAACTTAACGCCATCCGTATAGGGACCAACATTTCCCAATCTGAAAAATAAAGAGACTCCCAGTGGTCAAATTGAAATAGAGGAACTAAAAAGGCACCTGAGCCTAACTAGAGGGACCAAACATAGATTTAAACCAAAACCTTTTAGTGATAATAACAACATTTAGTGGCAATCTCATTTCACCACTAATGTATTGTATATTTTGTGAGGATATGACACATTTGTTTGATTAATGCATGACATCAATTTTTAATCACAAATTAAATCATATTAGCATGCTTTTATTTATGATAATATATTTAATGTGAGTATTTATAAAGAATGTAGTTACATAGAAGTGGATCACATGTGTAAATTGTTTATAAAATTTTTTTTAATATGAATATAATATTAGTATATGTCACATGAAAGCACGGATGCAAATTAAGACCACTAGTATAAAAAAAATATATAGATTTAAGAAGTTACTCATAAAAAATTTATAGTTTGAACTTGAATTTCTACAAATTAATGTATATAGATACATGTAAAACAAAAAAGTCATATTTAGAATAATGATTGTAAAAATTATTTAAACTTATACAATTGTATATTTGTTTTAATAAAATTACATATGTATACATATATAAATTCAATGATCTTGTAATTTTCAAGTTCATGTAGACTAAATAATCACAAATTAAACATTAAAAAACATTAATTTTTCTTTAAATAGATGCATATATATATAAGGTAAAAAAAAAAAACCAATTGGCCTAGTGTTTTAGAAAACTCATGGAGGCACATTAGATGAAGATTAAACAATAATGATGGGCTTGGTCCATTTAGGTAAAGTAGAGAGAAATCGCAACATTTTGAAAAAAAAAATATATAGCTTCTTGGAAGCAAGTCTATCATCTCAGAGCGAGCATAGGGAGAGACCACGACCCTTCTTCCCCTCCAATTTGATCCTCAATTCTCTATCTTGTAAGCTTCAATTGATCCTCTCCTTCTATTGATTTTGGTTCCTTTTCCCTATGCTTAAAATTGGAATTCTTTTTTCTTTCTTTTACTAATGGCTCTAGCCAATTTGAAAGGCACATTACTTTGGTTTATGGTTATTTTGAAATAAATGCTATATCACTTATTTTGGGCTATGATTGAAAGCAAATTGAGAAAGTCTTTAAGCATAGATTGCTATTTTTTTCTTTTGCTAAGGTTAAGCAAGTTGAGGTAATATTGGCCAAACTAACTTATTCTATCACTTCTACTTTCAAGTTATCTTTCCTTTGCTTATGTAACAACTTTTAGTTAATTTGTTAATCTAAACAGAGGATATATCTTAGTGTATATTTGCCTCAATCTTATGATGTTCATCAACTGTCACGCCTTGAACCCGGCTCACCGGACTTGATGCATCGACAAATGGCTGTATGCCCACGAGGTCGAGACCAAATGGGCACACAAAGCCTCAATACCTGTCTCTCAAATATAAATCATAATAACACACTAATTTCAAACAAAACCAAGGAATTCAAGAAAAGAAATAATTAGGTTTACAACTAAGATCCAAAGGAGACTAAAAGTGCAATACTCAAGGTCTTAAACAAGTAACAGATTTATTAAATCACAACGAAAAACTAATCTCCTACTAGCCACCTGGTGCCCACTCAACGGTCCCCGCTAAACTAATCACCACACACCTACTCATGATCTGAAAAGAATAGAGCAACTATTTATGATCTTAATAGCCCAGTAAGCAACCACTAAAACCAACAAAATATGGGGATCACAAAAACTTAGTGATTCCAAAACGTACTTAAAAGTAAAGTTACACAATAAATATAAAAATAAAACCCAGACATCAGAACATTTCAAACAAACATAATTTTCAGAATAACCAGTATATATGCCCCCCAAATAACTAATGCCAAAAACAAAACGCATAACTCATATGTTTAAACTCGGTGACCTGAGTCAGATTGTCAGAATTCATTTATTTACCCTCGGCGACCCGAGCCAGATTATCAAAGGCTGTTATTCTCCACTGACGGAACGCTGCGAAACTATAGTTCTTTATCAGAATCAGATGTTCATGTAGACATGGTCACTGTTTAACCCCCAATGACAGAGTTATTGTAAAGTTAAATTGGGGATTACAGGTTTCTATGTCAAAATATGCCGAGTCCAAAATCATTGTCAACGCAAAAATAATGAAATTCGGTGATCCCATTTTTCTAATAAACATAACTCAGATTATTTCAAAATATAATAATGCTAATATATGACAATAAAATTTAAAATACGGGAATCAATAACTAAATAAATACATAAGTTTATATATCATGCTTTTCAGCAAACTATTCAATTTACCAACAAATAAATAAATAAATAATCAATAAATTTTGAAAATAATGATATGCATACCCGAATTTATATGTGGTTTACTAACCCGGAGAAATATCCTCAAGCTATAAAACCCACTCGGACACAAGAAATCAGGATTCGGCCAAAGATCCTATAACATGAACATAATACTTGACTTAAATTCCAAAGCTTAAATACAAATATTAACCACTAGGTAAACCTGATCAAGGCTCTAAACACTAACTATACTAGCAACACCGGAATGCCCAACGTAAAACTCTTTTTATTATTTCCACAACACAACATATACAGCCTCTTCAATTATAAATTTGATATTTGGTTGTATAAATCCTATGCGGATGAGATAAAAAACTGCAATTAATATTGCCAAAAATGAACGAGATAAGATCTCCACTTCCTCATCAAAAGACGAGTTCCCTTTGACACCAGAATTGTTTTTCCTTTATATCAGCATAATGCATATTAAATAAATTAACATTATATGATGGTGACGGCATGACTACTCTCACTCAGTCCATCAGATATATATATGAATAAATATCAATCACTGGATAAAACTAATCGCTTGCACCCTGCAAGATATAATAATCCGTCCATCAAATATATTAAAGAATCACCTTTTTAATAAAAATTCATGAACAAAATCACAAGGAAATCCGATTTACCAATGCGATGAAGACCAATAGAGAGGAGAACCACAAACAACCAAAACACTAGATCCGAGAAGGAGGTTGCTTACCTCAAGGAAGTAGGGAACAAAAATTGACATGAGATCCTCTCCTCCTTGCCGTTGCCGGCACTTCACGAAACCAAGAAAGAACGTGAGGCTAGTTCTCGGGTTAAATCCTCTCGTGGGTACCGAGGTTTTCTCCCCATGATTTGACTGTTATTGAGAATAAGGTATAGAGGTTTTAAAATTTAAAAACGAAAACATAAATCAAATTTAAAAAAAAATATCTGACGGATGAGATTTTAGGGTGGGTTTTACATCAACCATCAACCATCAACCATCAACTATATGTGTGTCATAGTATGTGTGCATGATATAGACCATCTCAAGCTATTTGAGTCTTACAAGTCCTTTTATTAATATTAAGTCACTTCCGTAGAATATCAATTAACCTGAACTTTAGACTCGTTATACATAAATCATAAATAGACATTTTTCTGGAGAATTTATGTGCAAGCAGATTTTTATGCTCAAAATTATGTGCTTGGCAATTTGATTATCATCACGTCCATGCTTATGGGTGGAAGAGGCAAATAAATTTAATTGAAAAATGTCTTTGTGTCCTTTATATGGGTTGATTGTCTGCCACCTGAAACAAGGAAGATTTTTTATTTCTAGGTTTTCATTATTGTTTGTTGTTTACTATTATATTCTTATTTTTGATTATGTTTTGTTTACATTACAAATATCGTACTGTTAAGATGGCGCCTGGGAAAAGAAGCAAAATAAGAAAAAACTCCTCCAGCTAATCAAGATGCATGCAAATGTTGATAATTCAACTTGTACGGAAGACACGGAAGCCATATATATATTGGGTTGAATTCTTTTACATTCAACTTAATGCTACATTGACGCTCCTACTTTTTATGATTCTTTTACTTGTAAATGCATATTTAATGCTTTTATTCTTTCTTTATTATGCTCTTTGAAATGAATACTACCCCTATCCCCCTTAAAATGGTGTGGGGCCCTATTAGAGATTTAGGATTGAAAAAGTTGATTAAAGGAAATATACAAAGGCAATAGACATTAAAAAAGATAAAAGTAAACTAGTTCAAGAAATTCTATCCTCAAAATTGTCCTTTGAAATAGGATTCATTTCTTGACAATTCATCTCAATTCCAACAAAGTGGAAATGTTTGACTAATGATGATACGATATATGCTATTGAGAGGCTTAAAGTAAAACTAAAGTATTATTGACACCTATCTCTCTTATTTACTTTTACATTCCCAATGACCAATACTTCCAACCAAATACAGTTTTCATTACCATTCCCCTCCTCATTACCCCCATTCCCATTACTCTCTCCATTACCCCCATTCCCATTACTCCCTCCATTACCCCCATTCCTATCTCCATTCCTATTCCGCGAGCCAAACACACACTAATTACGAAGCTATATAAAATTAATTTTGGGTGAACTAATTTAACTATTTTTTTCTTAGTTTAAGTTTGATATTAACTTAAATGATGAGTATGTCCAAAGCTTTG
Source organism: Dioscorea dumetorum (assembly GCA_902712375.1). Taxonomy (NCBI): domain Eukaryota; kingdom Viridiplantae; phylum Streptophyta; class Magnoliopsida; order Dioscoreales; family Dioscoreaceae; genus Dioscorea; species Dioscorea dumetorum. The sequence continues at coordinate 112,444 of CACTHL010000234.1, forward strand.
TGATGCCAATTTTATCGAAAATAATTAGAAACCAATGTTACAAGCTACATTTGTACTATAGTCATTTTCAAGTGATTACGAGCCACAATAGCCACTTCGATTTAACTTGACTCAAAAAAATTGGGTAGCACTTTGTGATTTATTTAATAATCTTAAATAACATGTTTACTTTTTTATTTATTATATTTAAATTGATGACTTTTAGTTACATTATAGATTATACAACATGTTAAGCTTACACTTAACCATGGTCTAAGGCATTTGTTGCAAATCACTATAGCAAGGTAAAAGGTTCACATTCCTATATATTTTTAAACTTTAGATATGAACCTTTTTATATCATTTTACATAAATTTCACATTGGATTGATAATTGTGTAGCGCAATGATAAACAAGAGCCTAATAGAATGGAATTTTTTTTAAGATAACTCACTATTCAGAAGCTATAGGATGGTCAACATGCACCTAAGGCTTAAGCAGCTTATGTAAGGGTTTCAATCTAATAATGTGATTGTTATTTTCTTATATCACTATTAAGTTAATTTTTGTTCATTTGAATGATAGGAGGATATGGAAAAGCTACTACTATATCCTATTGAAGAAGAAGAAGAAGAAGAAGAAGAAGAAAAGCCAAAGACCATTGACAATATAGTGGATCAAGTGCTTGGAACTAGGCTGGGCTATATTAAAAGGTTTTGATGTGGTCCTAAGCCTATTAAGCAAAGTCAAAGTCAAAGTCAAAGTTTTCTTCTAAATTCAAAAGATGGGTGATTTCACACTGTCAAATTTTTGGTTTTTTACATGGTAAATTTGAAAATAACATCCAATCGTTCAAAGCTTTTAAAAGAACATAAGTTGCACACATTCCACCTTCAACTTTCATCTGAGATGCTCCTATCTCCGCAGGCCTCCTCTAGGGCTTTATCTGTAGGTCTCCTCCAATCTCCTGCAGCTCTTCTTGGCTACTTGCTGACAGACGCAATCACGGGGGACGAACGATGTCGGTCGTAGGCAGTCGACGGTTTGCCGGGGCAGATATTGGTGAGGGAATGGGTCGCCGATGCAGAGAATGGGTCGGGAGAGGGGAGAGGGGAGAAGTGGGGGGAAGAAAGGGTGTTTAAGCCCTTGATGTAGCATTCGACGTGGAAAAGAGCTCAGCCACGAGTTTGAGTTGTTCACGTGGCACTTCAAATGCCCACCTGACGTGGCGAGTCAACAGCCTTGTCAGAAATCCGGCGTACACGTCAGAAAAATCTCACCGGAATAGTCCTAGTACCCTCCCGTCGAAAGAAAATCAAAGTTGAGTGCTCAAATTGATACAAATCGAAATTTGGTGCTCAAAATGAAACAAGACCAAAGTTTAGTACCCACCTAAAAAATTTACCCTTTGGAACTAGGAATTATTCTTTATTTAAATTGAGAAGCACTTGCCATTGTTTTGTTTTGTGCATTATTTAAGTATGTGAAGAATAACACTATATAATCGAGATCAAAGACAACTAGCTCTATAGTTGGTGATTCTACTAAGTTAACAACATTTGCATATTCATTGTTACTAAGTTAACATTTACCGAGGAAAATTATGGTTGATTTTGATGTAGTATTTATTTTTTGTATTATGTTGAAGAGATTTGAATTTAATAATGTCTTTGGATTGAGGTTTTTGGAGAAAACTTTTTAAAGAAAAGGTAAGGAAGGATTAAGGTAAACATTTTTCTTATTTAAATAATTTTTTTAATTTAATAAAAAAAAAATATTAACTCACCTTATGAAACCATTCAAAACCTCACTTTTTTTCACCTCCATTTGACATGCAGAAGAGATAAGGATTAAATTTTTTGTAGGTCACTAAGTTTTAGACTTATTTCATTAAAGTTACCATATTTCAATTTGTACAAAAAAAAGTTACTAACTTTCGATTTTGTTTTTCCGGGAGGTTACTCGCGAGTAAGCATATCATTTCTGCTGACGTGGCTACCGGAATTTGCACAGTCAGCATTACCGTGCCACTCACCATGATGCCATGTCACCCATATGGCCAGGTAATGGGGATTAAATTTTTGGTAGGTTACTAAGGTTTGGACTTGTTTCATTAAGGTTACCAAGTTTCAATTTGTATCAAAACGGTTACTACAATTTGATTTTGTTTCTCCGGCAGGTGACCCCCGAGTAACGACATCCATCCTGCTGAAGTGTCAATCGGAAAAAACACAGTCAGCCTGATGAGGCCACGTCACCAGGTGACAAATGCTGATGTGGCACCTGGTGACGTGGCCTCATCAGGCTGACTGTGTGTTTTTCCGGTTGACACGTCAGCAGGATGGATGTGGTTACTCGTGGGTCACATATCGGAGAAACAAAATCAAATTCTAGTAACCGTTTTGATACAAATTGAAACTTAGTAACCTTAATGAAACAAGTCCAAACCTTAGTAGCCTACCAAAAATTTAACCCTTTATTTTGCCACCTCAGCATCTTAGTAAGTGGCACAATAATGCTGACTGTGCAAATTCTAGTAGCCACGTCAACGTAAAAGGATATGTTTACTCGCGAGTAACCTCCCGGAGAAACAAAATTGAAAGTTAGTAATCTTTTTGATACAAATTGAAACATGGTAACCTTAATGAAATAAGTCTAAAACTTAGTGACCTACCAAAAATTTAATCCGAAGAGATAACCTCCGAAAAAAATTTATAAAGAAACTATAATTCCCTCAATTTTTAAATTAATTATAAAACCTTAATTTATAATAAAGGTATAACTGATAAACCATATTATTTTATATCTTTTATTTTTTTCCCTTTCTTTAACCAAACAAACAAAGTTTATCAGTAATTTTTTTTCTTGCTAAAATTTGATTATCCAACTAAACACTTATCACTTTTTAATTTTTACTTCCTCTTCCATTTCATTACTGCTTCTATATATTTGTGGATCCAAATACTCTATAAAGATTTTTAAAATATAAATAATAAAATATAAAAAATAATTTACAAAGGTTGGAAAATAGAAAAAAAATAAAACAATCAAAAGAATTGCATGTAATCTCAATCACAATTCATATGCAATCTGATCCCTGGTGATGGAAATTAAAATTTAAAATACTATAAAAATAAATATTTACTATTTTCAAATATAGTAAGACAACTGGTTAGAACTTAGAACGAATCCAATGTTTCCAAAATTTTATTTAGGATTATTTTTTAGTTTATTTTAAGAAAGTAAAAACATTTTATGGACATCTTTGAGTTTTGAACGTAAATAAAATGTTACAGGGTTAATCATATAAAAAGACGAAAAAAAACATGGTTGGAATATGGACGGTTCAGATGCGAGCGATTAGAACGAGGGCAAATCCGTCATATGAAGATCACCATTGGAAACCCTAGAACACTGCTATATAAACCCTTGCCTGCGTGGCTTCCTCGAGAGAGGCAGAGGGGGAGGGAGAGAGCTCAGCGGCGAAAATGCAGATCTTTGTGAAAACCCTAACTGGGAAAACGATCACTCTCGAGGTTGAGAGCAGTGACACCATCGACAACGTCAAGACTAAGATCCAAGACAAAGAAGGTGCTCCTTCCATCATTCTCCATCTCCATTCTCTCTCATCCATTGTTTGGATTCAATGTGGTTTTTGTTTCGATCTATCTTGAAATTTTTTATCAGGAATCCCTCCGGATCAGCAAAGGCTTATCTTTGCCGGAAAGCAGCTCGAGGATGGAAGGACACTCGCGGACTACAACATCCAAAAAGGTACTTATTGGGGTTTCCCTTTCAATGTTGTTTTTGGATTTAGTTTACTTGCTTTTCTGATGTAGTTTTGTTCTCATGATTTTGTGCTGAAGAATCCACTCTTCATTTGGTTCTGAGGCTGAGAGGAGGTATTATTGAGCCGTCGTTGATGGCTTTGGCCCGGAAGTACAACCAGGACAAGATGATCTGTAGAAAGTATGCGGTCTTTTCCCTCTTTTTCTATCGTTTGATTTCTTGAATCCTGTTTGTAGATTTACACAATGTTTAGTTTGTTCACATTATCATTAGTTTGATGTATTCTATTCGGAGCTTCAAAAGGTATCTGATTGCCTTGTGAAGCTCGTTCAATATGGAGGGACATAAGCAGGATAGTGATTGGAGACTAAGGAGAGGCAGGGAGAAACTGTCTTGTGGCTGAAAAATCTCGGCTTGTGATGTGTGGTAGTTGAGTATATATGGTTAACCTTAGTTTTGTTCCTTTGTAATATAGGATTTTGCCATTCTTACATGCATTTCTGTATGCCTGAAATCTTGATTTTAGTTTGATCATTCAGTTGGTTCACCTGGGTTAGTTATTGGTAATGCTAATTTTAGTTTACATTTGTAAGATCCTTGGTTGATTTCTGTTACTCTTGTTTAACTCTCAATAGCGAGTCTAGTGATGTCTGAGGTTTGTATTGTAAAATCATGATTATTTCTCTTTGCATGTATTGTGCGTGTTTTCTATGGGGATTTAATTAACTAATACCAGCAGTGAAGTTCCTTATTATTTAATTCCCGTTTCAGCAGAGTGATTTCGGATTTCTGTATAGTGCTGGGATCATTAGGGAGTTTTTGGGTACATTTGGGATGCTCTTTTGCATTCTCTTTAACTTCTCTTCATACTGAGCTGTCCCAATGATGCCATTTGGTAATTCAAAAAACGAATGCTCATGGCTGATGTTTTTGTTGTTGTTTGCTGTGTGGGACTCATCTAGTGCCGGAATACTTTTAAATGTCTTATGGTTCAAAATCTTTTTATTTGAAGCATTTCAGTCAGCAATTTCGTTGTAGCTTCTATATTTTGTTATTTGCTTGGTTCTCAGTTTCGGCATTTTTTTAAGTATAATAGGATATTGTCATGTGCATATTGAACTAAGTTACTGGCAGGAATGATGAAATTAATTAGATGTGCGAAGGGGATGCTCTCTCATGAGCAAAGATTTGAGGTTTATTGATATTCTGACCTGCTATTACTGCACTTTGAACACCAATTATTTAAGAAACATCAATACGCTGCTTCTATTGTCCAAACTAGCTATCTACCAGGTACCATGCTTTTTGGTTTTTGATCATGATTAGGTTATTTATGATATCAATTCAGCCATGTGGCCTGAAGGTGGCTCGTTTGAATAGTGAAGCTAGAATTGTTCTATGAGTTGTTGTATGCTTTTGGTATTGAATGGGAGAAGACCTGATGGCTGGAATTAATGAATTGCATGTATGAAATGTTGCTTGTGCTGATTGATCACTTGACATGTTATTGTTTCAAAGGTTGAGTTTGAAAGATCTATAGTAGCAAGTGTTTGCTTATTTAAACTCAACTTTTGAGCTTTGTTTTACTTTATGAGATTGCTTAATTCTGGACTATTTGGTTATTTTCATTTTTCAAAACCAAGTTTGTCATGCTTCTCATGCTGCTTCATGAACATTTGACAAAAATAGAATTCAGACCTGTCATAGATGTTAGAACTATGCATTGTTGGAAACCCAAAGATGCAAGTCATGATATGAATCACAGATGGATGTCCATTGCCTTGATAGCTCACTGACTTTTGATGAATGAATCCATTCTCATCCCAGAATGCTGCTTGGCCGATCCTTATCTGTTCTGTGTTTTTTGGGCATGGTCCCTATGTGGACTTCTGTTTGCTTATTTTGCAACCATGCTCTTACATTTGATAATTCGACCTTGGCTCTAAAACTATTCTTTTTATCCATATCATATTAAGTTGTGATCATTTTAGTTTTTTTCAATTGTATTTATTATCACCTGCAGGTGCTGTGTATGCCCATTTTTTAATTGTATTTATTGTCACCTATAGGTGTTATGCACGCCTGCACCCAAGGGCAGTAAACTGCCGGAAGAAGAAGTGTGGTCATAGCAATCAAGTAAGGCCACTAACCTTCCTTCATTGAAGGAGGATATTAGTCTTAAAAACGTTTTAGAATCGAAGTTTTTTGTAATTTTTCCAACTTTCCAAAATCATGCAACATGTGACTACTTGGGGGCACATGCAAGATGTTTTTAATCAAAACTATCTTTCTTGACATGATTGATGGCATATGTAGGATAACTCACCTGATCGCATTTAGTAAAGATAACTGTTCTTGCAAAGACAGATCCTTTTTGTGTGCAGAAATGATTTTTCATGTATAATTCAAGTGGCATAAAAATTTGTGAAGTGTTTGTTCAACATTAGAACTTTTGGCGAGAAATTTCTCTTGCCAATATTATTACCATAAGTATGCTCAATTTAATGAGTCCTTTATTTCTTTTCCCAGCTGAGGCCTAAGAAGAAGATCAAGTAAGCAATGATGTCCATTGCCAGGCTACAGTGGATCTTGTGTTGCCCTGAAGCGGAACCATTTTTAGTTGCTAGCTTAATTGTTTTCAGTGCAATTCAGACTACTTAATTTGCGCAGCACTCTGGAGATAATCTTTAAACATGTTTATTTTCTTTCATCTTTGCCATTTGTGTACTTGGACACCATGATTTTTTATGTTCATCGTCTTAGTAATTATTGTTTTGTCTGCCTTTTGAGATATGCAGTATGCGCTTGTTTGATAAATTTGGTAGTTTTAGGAATTTTTCTTCTGTGAAATGAGTTTTAAAGTTCTTTTAACATTATCAGTCTGAATTTTGTTGGGGCCTTTTTGGTACTTGGATGGACTTTGATGAGAAAATTGGAAGTTTTTATTCTCGTGGTATCTTTGAATTGAGGGTTTTGGAGGGAAAATAAAATAAGGGGATGATGAAGGATGGGGAAGGTAAATAAAGCTTTTTAATTTAATGAAGGGATGAGAGAAGCGGTTGATTTTGGGCATTCAAGATCTAGTATTTTTTGGTATTTTGATATGGGATTTGGGTTAAGATGTTATTCTGAAATGAAATAGAAATTTATTGTGTGCTTTTGCATCTACTTATATTAAACAACATATTTTTTTGCCAATCCAATAAGAAATATGTTATACTTTTGTAGATGTTTTTCATATTTTAATGATGTTACGCATACATTTAGTAGTGTATACAATTTAATTTTTTGTCAATTTTTAATTAAAGCCAAAAATATTAGTGGTGCTTAAATAGAGGGATGCAAACATCTTTTTATTTATGATGCAATGGAATGAGAGGAAAATAGTTGAGTTATTATAAAATTATTTTCAATATTTATCTTATTAGTATGGTTTTTTATCATAGATGTAAATTTGAAAGTGTAATACTGATATTGAATATTTATTATTTTGATCTGTTGGGTTTTAAGATCGAGATATTTATGTAATGTTAATAGTTAGGGGCCGTTTGGTTCGGAAGTGAATTGTCGAAATGGTGGAAGTCTCGAAGTGACACTTCGGTGGAAGTGAACAGTTCAGCTGTAACTATCAACTTCAGTGTGTTTGGTTCAAACTGAAAACTGGACTTCGGAGACCACTTCTTGTGTTTGGATGGTTGGAGTAGGTATCTGAAAAATCCCACTTCATCACTTTTCGGTGAGGGGTAAAGTTACCCTTCATGCTTTTTACACGTGTTTAATTATATCATATGATTTAATTAAATGATTTAATTCTTTTATTACGATGGGGTAAATGATGGCCACTTCCGGCTCATTATTCATTTCAGAAATGTGGGTAAATGATGGCTCTGGTACAACAACGACGGCCTCCAGTTCCAACTCATCTAACAATGAAACATGCAATTAGTCATTTCAGAAATGTGGGAAATATGTATAATAAAAATAAAAAACTACGTGGGTTTTGATTTTTTTTATACCCTTAGAGCACACTAGGCAACTTAATATAATTAAATTCTAACCCTTTATTTTTTTTATTTCTTCTCCTATTTTATGTTTTTTTTTTCAAATTATTGTTTTGAATTAATACTTTTAGTTTTTCATAAAATATTCTACTAAATTAATTTCTCGTATTTTTGTAAAAAATATTGTATTTTTTTCCTACTTATTGCATGATTCTTGAAATATTGTTAATTTGGTTTAACAAAAAACTGAGATTAAAAGAAAAGAACCGAACCTTATGAACTGAACCGTTAAGCCAAACTGCTAAAACTGGATCCAGAATCGGAACTGAACCAGAACCAAACCACCAAGAACCTCGCCTAGGCGGTTAGGTTTCGGTTCAGGATTTTTTTGAATCCGAATCGACAATTCTTGAACCGTGGCTATGTCTAGTTTGGGGTGTCAGGAGAGGGTAAAATTTAAAAACCTTTATATTTTTAAGAAGATTATAGTACTTTTTATTTTTTTAATTAATTACAGAATTTCACCGCATAACTGATGAATTATATTATTATTATTATTATTACTTATATTATCAAATAAACTTTAGTAAATTTTTCCCTCGCTAAAAGTATTTGAATTTAATTTTATAACTTTCCCTTATTTTCTATTTTTCTTTTTCTTTTTTTGTAATTTTTCCTGACTCCAGACAGTATGTTATGTTATATTTTTGTTGATAGAGTTCAAAATGGCTTCAACTGCCAAGTAAAGCATGATTCATTGTTTTGTAGCTTTAATTTTTCAAAACAAATATATCTGAAAAGCTTTTGCTTTTTAAGGTGAACAAGATAAGTACAGTTTTAAAGTTATGTTTGGGGGGAAGCGTTGAGAAGGGTTAAGAAAAGCTGAGGTAGGTGGCTTTTTTCTTCCCTTGTTGTAGGAAAAACTTTGGGAAAATGGTAAGGAACTGGTTCATTTTAGGGGGCGTTTGGATAGTGGGATATTGAGATATATGGATGAAATATCCATGGATGGGAATATCCATACTTAAGTGTTTGGTTGAAGGGATTTAATAGTAAAGATAGAGATTATTTGGTGTTTGGTTGGAGGGATAAGGATGTGTAAAGTTTTGGATATCCATATTTGAATGTTTGGTTGGATGGATATGGGAGTGGTATGATAACCTTATCCATGAAGGGGTGAAGTTACCCTTTTATGTAATAAATAATTTTCTAAATATTTTTAAATTGTGTAATTAAATTCAACTATATTGGATGATTAGAAAAATTTATTTTGTAAATATGTTAAGTAAGTATATGATTTAAATAACGGATATTAATAGATGTATTTGTTTTATTTAACTTGAAATATTTTTGAAAGGGTTATTAATGAATAATATAGCAAATTATTATTTAACTTGACTTTTCGAATTGCATTTAATTAGTTTCAAATATTGACATAAATATTTAAACTGTAGTAATTAACAACATCATAATGTAATTAAAAAAATTGAATTAACACAAATGGACCTGATTATGGTTTAAAACAATGAAAACATTAGCATTATAAGAATTCAAAAAACCTCCAAATATAGTTCTAATTTGATAGCATTACACACTAATAACACACCCAACACCATAAGTGAAGCTACAAGTTTACAACCAAGTTATAAAAAACATTCTAGACATAGTATCTCAGTTCAAAACTAAAAAATACAAACGATTAACCCCCAAGCAAACCATATGCATAAATATGAATAAACACATGCAAAACACATCCCAAACTAAACATTTTGTCATGGTGGCCCTACAAGTTCCTTTGCCATATACTGGCAGAGAATATTTGGAGCACCCAAGAATTTGACTGTTCTTATCTCACTATCTGCATAATATGAATAAACTTTGGCCACATCACTTGTTGAGTAACCAACTTCAGTAAGCTTCATGCATGCTTCACTTAGTTTCGTGGTAAGAGTGACTGGGTCATGCTCCTCAATTGCAAGTGCAAGTCTATCCATTTTTGAACCTACAGTTTGTGCCAAAACAGAATCAGCACTAGCATCTCTTTTTTTACCTTTCTTTCTTGTTTGTGCTTCTTGTGAAGTCCGCTCTTGCGAGTTATTTGGTGTCGATGAGGGTGTCTCAAACCCGTAGTTACTGTCAAATTGTCCATGTGCTTATAATTTTTGAACCATTTCTCAACCTAATATCACATATGTCATTAAGAGGTCATGGTCATAAATTATCAGAAGTTATACCAATAAATTTGGGAAAATCATGTGGCACAAAATTAACAGGAGTGACATGGGCAAGTATGAGAAAGGACAACTGAAAATAATACATTGAGTGAAATATATCAATCAATGAATACATGCATGAAGTGAGACATGCATGATGTAAAAAAGGTAGCAAAACAAAGCATGCATGATGTTTCTATACCTTCAAAATCATAATGACTATACACTTTCCAGAACCTTCAAATGTTAATTTGTTATTAGAGTTACCAACTTTGTTATCTTCATGTTTGTTATTTTATTATTATTTCCGTTTTCCAGAGCCTTCAACCAACTCACAAGTCCCCACATAACCTTATCTCTTGTGGATGCTATTTTATTTATTTATTTAAAATGCAGATAAAATCACTTAGAGCAAAGAAAAACATGTCATATAGATAATGGGAAAAAGCATATCATGTTCATAGCAACTTTCCATTGTGTGGTGATGGTTCTAATTACCTGGTGAAAGTTATTCCTGGATTTTTGGTATATCTCCTTTTCTGTAGAAATGAAACAAAACAAACCAATTTAAGAATAGTAATAAACGCAGATAAAGTATGTAAGCACAACAAACACATGAGATTAGAAGCCATTTGTTTTTGGTACTATGATGCATAATGTAAAATTGGCACTTTTGAACTTAAAAATTGAATACCATGAGACTTTAAATCCCACAGGCACACCATATAGCTTGCACTATCTCACTCTAAATCATGTGACTAGTTTATTTCCTGATGAAAGACCCCACTAGTGTAAATTAAGAAATGATTTGAATTTTTTGCCTTGAACTTGGTCATCCCCCACCACACCTTATTGAGAAATGACAATTTCAGAGTTTGAACATAATGAAAGCAGTATATCAGTAACTCAAAGCATTAAGCATAAAGTTTATAAAAACGACAATTCTGTACTATCAGTGATCCAAGAATACTAAGCATACAGGACAGTAAAAGAACCAAGCATATTTATTTCTTATTCTTCAACAAAAATAGTGAGAATTACGAAATGCTAAGGGATTCAAATAGTTTTTTTCACATTCAACCACACAAAGCATCTGTAAAGAGATTGATATGCAAATGAGAAAAATTCAAGGAACAAATACTGCAGATGCATATAAGTTCTTAATTTCCCTAACAAACATCTTATGAAAAAATAGAAAAGAAAAGCTCCAACGGTTCATACCACACAATCTTTCCAATCTTTAACTTTAACAAGGCAAAAGAACTAGCAAGTTCTGTATTTACTAAATTTAAAATCAAACGAAATAAATCAATAATTATTGGTATATCTGCTCTTTAAAACAGGATCTGATCTTGCATATATTTGCATTACATGATGGGGAAATAAATAGAAGGCAAAAGTAAGAATCTTTCCCAGATAACAGCATTCATAGATCAGAAGAATTTCAAATCGAAAATAAGAGGTTACCAGATCGTATGGCCGTGGATGGGAGAAAAAGGATCCGGATCCGCACTGGGATTTAAAATCCCTCCAAGACTCATTTTTGAAGTGAGACTTTGAGTAGAGAGATGTCACCAAAGAGACGAATCAAAAGCTTAAAAGCAACGGTTTATCGAATCGCAGTCTAGGGTTTCGCCGTTGAAGAAGCTCGTGAAGAGGCGAGAAGAAAGCTGAGATTCAGTAGAAAGCTTATAAAGAATGATTGGGGACGATGATGGATGAAGAGAGGAATGAGGATCATGGGATGAGTGGCATCCCACCAAATCGGTGGGACGCCGCTCATCCAATTTTTAGGGATGGGGGCCATCCCCATCCATGTCCATCCAGAACACCAAACATGTTTTGTCTGGATATCTCATCTCCATCCCTCAATAGCCATCCTTCCAAACGGCCCCTTAAATGACACTGTTTGGTTTACTTAAATGATATATTACCATGATAATGAGATTACTGTAGGGACCGTTTGATTGACACTAATGATATATTACCATAGTAATGAGATTACTGTGGTAATAAGGTCGGGAATCTTATATGATCGGGAATATTGTAGTAATATGTGATTACTATGTTTAGTTGAGAACTTATATTACCGGTAATCTTTCATTACCATGTTTGGTTAATCATGGTAATCATCTTAGTAATATATCAAATTTACCCAAATACCCTTACATCTTAAATTTTAAAAATTTTAATTTAAAGTATTTGGATAAATAAATAATTAAATTATAATATATATATATATATATATATATATATATTTAAATATTTAATTAGAAAATTATATATTAAATAAATTTACCCAAATACTTCTACATATAAAATTTATATATATATATATATATATTATGTTATAAATATCTAAATAAAAATGGAACAAAACTAGGGTTTTGATAATAAGCATAATATGAAATTAGATTAAATGACTGGGGGTATAATTGGGAAAAAACATATTTCAGATTGCCACCAACCTGGTAATCCAGATGGACACCTGTTTTGGTGGTAATCAGATTATCACCTTATATGGTAATATTTCACTTACACTTGGTCATTAGAAGGACAACTTAACATAAGCCAAGACATGTGTTGTGTTGTGACCAAGAGCGGGTGGAATATCTCGCATAATCATGTGCTGAGACCGTGAGGCGCGGGCGCTGGACCATGGGCGTGCGCGTGGCTGATGAGCGCGTGGGGCAGGCGCGCCCATACCACGAGTCAAATGTTGTGGACTTAGATTATTTTAGAAAGTGAATTTCTGGCCAGTCTAGGCGGAGCGGGGCACTTGATCATACCGTGAGACCCAGAAACTGATTCCGGAATTGCCGAGGGATTACGTAGGCGTATGCAAGTGGGCACGCGGGCAGGAGAGTAGCCGAGCCAGGGGCGAGGATGGCTTGGATTATTACCGCGCGTAACTAGTACTGCTGTGCACTGTGACCAAGGATGGCTTGTTAAAACTACAATAACGTCGGAGGACACTGCAAGCTAAGTGGAAGTCCGAGACTTCTCGCCAGACTTGTATTGGGCAAGACGCTCAATTAATGTTTGGGATTTGGGGTAGCTCTTGTAATAGGGTCTATTATGTCTTTGGGAGGGGACAAGACCTCTTGGTGAGGATTTTTGGCCATGATTGTAAACTTTTCTCAAATCTAAGAGAGTTTATGTTTTTCTCTCTGTAAAACTGGTTTCTTGTGTCGTCCTCTCGTACCATGGATTTTTTCCGGTTTTGCTTGCTTCTTTTATGTGATGTGCTTGTGTTGTGAACAGGTGTTGTTTTACTGTTGTTCTAACAAGGAAGGCTGACTTGCCACTTGGTGCGTGTCAGGTGCCACATGGCCGAAGGTGAACAGTTGAGGTAATGAGGTCGGGAATGTTATATGCTCGATTATGATAATATGGGATTGCTATGTTTGGTTTAGAACTTATATTACTGGGAATATTTTATTACTATTTTTGGTTAATACTGGTAATCACCTCAGTAATGTCAAATTTACTCAAATACCCCTACATATAAAATTCTGAAAATTTTAATTTAAAGCATTTAGATAAATAAATAATTACATTATAATATCAGAAATTATTTATTTCACGTTTTTTTAAAATACCTTTGTATTTAAAATTTTGAGTAAAATTTAATCTAATTTCAACATTCTTTTTGTTTCGACATTAATCTTTATATAAAGCCCATTTAAAAATGCAAAAGGCATTAAAAATGGTCTTACATATAACTAATAAGTAGAAATACATAATACATTGATTAAGGACAAAGTTAATCCAAAGAATTATCCATCTGCCAAGATAATATTATCACAATTGAATACATAACAACACAAAGCATATAAAATGTTTAAGCATATAAAATTTAGTCACACCGTACTAGTTACACAACACAAAGCATATAAAATGTTTACGCAACACAAAAAAAAAAAAAATACATAACAAGCAATCCACATAATAGCACACACATTATTTGTTTCACTCAACATACATCACACAATTTAAATAGTCATAAAAATTCACCAAGTTTTAACTCTATTGGCAACCCCCTAAAACCCAAGCAACATACTCCTTTTTACACTCATCAGAAAGTGAAGCGAAGTATGATATCTTACTAGTGTCAGATACAATTAACCCACCAGCTCTGATCCTTTTCCATTGGGACATGCCTTCAATGTTCATTAGCTTAGTATAAACTTTCTTCTTTGCCTCTACCTCATCAGCTAGGAATTAGAAGCAACTAGCAAGCCTTGAAATGTGTTCTCTAGGACTATCAATCCAAGGTCCAATAGAGCTAATGGTGCTTGAGAACTCATCATTGCCAACATCTTGACCCAATGAGCATTTACGCTTAATTATTTTTGGAGGTGCATCCTGTGATGGACATGGTTGTGAAGTGGTAGTGGCATTAGTTGGGCTTAGATCAGGGACACTTGTATTTTCTTCCCCATCTAAGTCTAGAAAGGCATCTTCTATAGATGGTTCATTATTTCCTATAGTTTTCTCGTTTGCAATATCTTCAATAGCATCGCTAGAGTTTCAGCACCCTCCCTGGTGGCTCGATCTTTTCCAAATACTTAGCTTAACTCTTCTAAGAAGGGGAAAGGCTTGTTCCTTAGTCCAACAGCCCCCGGGTGACTCTGAAAACAAACAAAAAATAAATTATAAACATTAACAAAATTAATAAATTGTAAACAAGTGTAACCAAAAATTTTAAAAATCATAAATTGCATTTAGATCAAAATTACTTTCACCCAATCATTGAAGACAATAGCATCACATATGATGCATTTTGTGTTATCATTCCAACCAAAACCACTTGCATTTGGACCCAACATGTTTTGAATGGCATAGTATTACCTTTTTCACAACTTCACTCTTGACTAATATTAGAATCAAGTAGCTTCTCACGCATCCATTTCTCAAGCTGGGCTAAATAACCAGGATGAAATTGACCATTATCAGCCTTCCATTTGCCAGATTGCACAAGCCTAGTGAAGCATTCAGCTAATATGAAATCTTTTTCTGCAGTCTAAACATGGTTGCTTCCTTGTTTTGCATGTCTCTTGCCTTTTTTCTCACTTGTGGCAATCTCATCATTATTTGCATTTTCAGCTATCCTATGTCAAAAAATAAAAATTAAAAAAACAAAATAAAAATAAAGAACACACACAAAATTCTATAAAATTATTACATATAAAGCAATTATACAACAACACAATTCCATATAATATTGCACATGATTAAACATATAACACTGCATGTCTATTAATTATACAACAACAATACTACTAATTAAACATATAATAACACATACACATACAATATTACATGTCTATTGATAACACATGTATATCAATTACTCTATGCTATGTTGGCCCCTGTAAGGTTGATGACCTTACACTTGGTCAGCGGGCATACAGTATTATATAGACCAAGCCACGAGAGCGCACAGCTGCGTGGATTTGGTAGCGCTCGCAGGTGGCGCGGCGCTTGTGTTGTGTCAGGACCAAGGGCGGGCGAAATACCCCGCATGATCATTGGCTGAGACCGTGAGGCGCGCGCGAGCTGGATTGTGGGCGTGGGCGTGCCCGTGACCGATGAGCGCGTGGGGCAGGCGCGCCCATACCAAGAGTCAAGTGTCGCAAGACTTTCATCATGTAGAGTGTTGGATCTCTAGCAAGTCTAGGCGGGGCGGGACACTTGATCAGGCCGGGTGACCGAGAGCTGATTCCGGATCTAACAAGGTTTTAAGTAGGCGCATGGAAGTAGGCACGTGGCCGGGAGCGTTGCCGAGCCAGGGGCGAGGACGGCACGCGGTATTACCGCGCGTGACCGGTACTACTGCGCGCTGTGACCAAGGGTGGCTGGTTAAAGCTACAGTCGAGTCAGAGGACACTGCAAGCTAAGTGAAGTCAGGGAATTCACGCCAGACTTGTATTGGGCACGGGGCTCAATCCACCTTGGATTTGGAGTAGCTCTTGTAATAGGGTCAAATGTGTCTTTGGGAGGAGACAAGGCCACTTGGTGTTGGTTTTGGCCATGGTTGTAAACATTTCTCAATCTAAGAGAGTTTTATGTTTTTCTCTCTCAAAATGGGTTTCCTGTGTCGTGTTTCTAGTACCGAGGGGTTTTCCGGATTTGCTCGCTTCTTCTTATTTTCGCTGTGCTTTGTAATGCAAACAGGATTCACTAACTGTTCTTGCAAGGAAAGGCTGACCTGTTGCTATGGTGCATGTCAGGTGCCGCACGGCCGAAGGTGATCGGTTGAGGCCATGACAGCCCCTACCACGCCTCCACTAATTAAACATATCAATTGCCAAATTAGCACACCATGTTGTCCAAGCATCAGATGTTTCAACAAAGGTAATTTTATCACCATCTTGATCAAGCTTCGCGTCGGCATGGCGAGGCGGAGTAGCAGAGCAACGGCACACATGGAGGTGAGGTGACACGGCGGAGCAGTAGAGCATCAGCGAGCAAGGAGGTAAGGTGGATGGTGACGGCTTGGATGGTGTCGACGGATGAATAAAAACTAGGGTTTTGAGTATAATAAGGAATTAGACTAAATGAGTGGGGGTATAATTGAAAAAAAACATTACAGATTACCACCAAGCTAGTAATCTGGATAGACACCTATTTTTATGGTAATTAGATTATTACCTTATATGATAATATTTCACTATTAGTAATTGCACATTACCATTAATATTACCATTGCTTTAGTAACCAAACATGGTATTTTAAATATATTACCGCTAGATTCACGATAATGTTTTTACATTACCTCGAACCAAACGGCCCTAAAGTGCTGTTTGGTTGGCAGGAATGGAAAAGAGAGAAATGGGAGAGTAATGAAAATGAGGGGGATTGGAAAAGTAATGGAAATGAAAACCATGTTTGGTTAGAAGGATTGGAGAGGTAGTTTATTGGGAATGGGAAAAGTGAGAAGAATAGAATATTAGAAAATGACTATTATGCCCATTATCCAAATAAGTATTGTTATATATTTGTATATATAATAATGAGTTGTGATAATTACTTATTGAAATATTTATAGATATTAACTAATTAAGTATTAATTATTATCATAAATTAATTGCTACATATAAATATTTAATTTTAATATATCACAAAATCTCAAAATTTTTATTAACATAATTATTACTAACAATTAATTAACGACGGCTTAATATTGAATTTTTTTTCGTCGTAATTAAAAATTAGTTTGCGGAACTAATTATATTTCCAAAAATATATATTTACAAAAATAAATTACTAACTATACTAATTGACTTTGTAAATTATCTAAACATTTTCTCACAAAAAAAAATACGAATTCAACATTTCATTACAATAAAAAATAAACATTAAGAACAAAAGACCACATTTCAACTGTTGCATGAGACCACATTTCAGAATCCATTGCACATTACACCTATAATATATATTCATGGCAAAATTACCTTGAGAAAACTTGATAAGATGAAACGATTTGATTACACTTTATGCTCCCTGCAACAACTAAGGTACCTTTGGCAACATCCAAATGAAATAAACAAAACTCAAAATCATCGAAGAAACAACATGGTAATTATCATGAATTACCCCAAGCTTGTGACAATTTGTTTTTAAATAAATCAATACATATTTTGTTATAATCTATTTAAGAACAAAAATAAATGACAACAAACATGCAATTCATCAACAAAATCCAATCAAATCACCTCCACCATACAATAACAGTTACACATTGTCCATATGTAGTGCACAATTTAAACATACATAAGACATTCACCTAACATATTATGTTTGGACTAAAGTCATATCATTACCATAACATCGCCACACATGCTTTAATAGATTTTGCATCATCAAACCAAATTAAAACAAGCCAATGATATTACATACTCGGTGGACTATAGCCCAACCTTGATCATAGAACACGACAGAAACACAACTTCTTGTTGTCGGGCAAGTCCATGAAAATTTTTAACTGATCATCATCCTTAGGCAGAACCTGAAACAAAATACATTGTATCATTATCAAAATCAACTTCCAAGACAAATTATGACTAAGACACACACAACGAGGTAGAAAACCACCTGAAGGATAAACATCGCCTCATCATCTGAAAGACCATCAACGTCAAAAATAACTTGAGGCAGTAGTTGTTTTCTTTGTTCAATTTCAGCAAGAGCAGTCTCACGAGCTTCATCTCGTGCCACCTCACGGGCAGCTGCTTCAGCTAGTGTTTTAAAGCCTGGACCAATTATTTCCATGAAATTTTGGAAATTTCGTGACATTTTATCGATGGAAGGGTCCACAGGAGTTTTTCTTTTCCGCCGTCCTTTGGAGGTGCTTGTCTCTGATCCCATAGGTGATGGCATCGGAATGGGTTCCTCCACAGGCACAAAAAACTCATCGGTAGACATTTGAAAAAAGCCTGTGTCATCATCCAAAGGGATGTTCTCACGTGAATACTGCTCTGCATCATCCCCAATATCTCCTCTAGAGCTTCCTTGAGCTCTATCTCGTGTGAAGACTGTGGTCAAATCATTGAAGAAAGGAAAAGCTTTGCCATACAGACCACTTGCTTCTTTGTGATTCTACATTGCATTAAGAAGAAGTCAATAATGCATTACCATACAATCCATTTCATAATTACTAGAGAAAATTATGCGTACCTTAACATCCTCATAATATGCACTTTTTTTCGCATTCGATAGTGCATTTCTTGTAGTTCCAACCGAAACCACTTATTTGGAGAATATCAACAATTGCAGTAGTTTTGCTTCTAAACAATTTTACACGAGACTTAATGTTGGGGAATGCCTTCAAGGTGGTCCTCAGTATTTTTTTTTTCACTATTTTTTCCAATTGACCAAGATAGCCATTTCTAAACCCATTCTCCACTCGCCATACTGGATTGGTAGATAACTCCACTACAACATCGATAAGGGCTTTGTCTTCTTCCACAGTCCAATAATGCTTGTTTTGGCCCCTCCCCCTTGGTTGTGAATCTGCTTCCATGCTACACACATAGAACATCAAATGAGAAAAGTTCAAAAGTTTATATAGATGGCAATCGTCATATCAATCAAATACATAGTAATTGATCACATCATCACCAATGATATCATCATGCATTAATAATTGTATCAAAACAAAATAGTAATTGTAGGGAAACAACATTACATTCCACTACACCAAAATGATGTCCACATATCAAAATGAAACCACTAATGTCAGCTTTTTTCTGATACACTCAAGTTGATTGCCACATGTTGAACATGTCCACCGCCATGCTATGCCTAAATTGCGTCCACTCATCCATTGGATCAATCGCTGTAATGTTTTCCACATCATCTTCTATGTTTTCTTCAACTTGAAGATTGTTCGCATCATCTTCTGCAGGGTCTTCTACCATCTCTCTTCTAATAAAGTTATGAAGTAAACAACATGCATTAATGATGCGCCTTTGTGTGACTATGGAGTAAAAACTTGGACTTGATAAAATTTTCCAACGGTTTTTTAGAAGACCGAATGCCCTCTCAATCACATTTCTTGCACTGGCGTGTTTCATGCTGAAAAATTCTTCAGGGGTACGTGGTCGATGCCCATCGCCCCAAGAGCTTAAGTGATAGCGTTGTCCTCGAAAAGGTGCAAGAAAACCATGGCAATTTGCATATCCGACATCCACTAGGTAGTAAAAGCCTAGTAAGTATACAATATTTGTTATTATAAAAAACCCAGTAAAAGGTAAGCAGGTCATCGAAAGCAATTATAAAAATAATTGTCGTCTTTACCGTCTGGAACCTTCAATCCAGACAAGACATATATAGCATCTCTAAGGACCCGGCCGTCATGAGCTGACCCTTCCCAGCCAGACAAGACATATATGAATTGCATGTCTTGACTACAAACGGCAAGGACATTAGTGGTTATTTCGGATTTTCTCGATCTATATCTTGGGTGATCAACTTTAGGTACATTCACACGTATATGTGTCCCATCTAATACCCCAAGACAATTCTACATTCAGTAAAAAACAAATTATTAGTTACCAAACATAGGCGGGTAGTAGAGGGCACAGTTTATTACCTTAAACCACTTCCGTCTAACGTCTGTTGAGTTTTCCTGTATTGGTTCTAGTTTACTCAAAAGAACAGCATGACATAAGATGACTGACTTTAACACAGCGTGGAAATGACAGCTAACTGTCTCACCCGAGCGGAGAAAGTCAAATTTAATAACTCTATTCTTAACATGGTGCATAAGGATATTTAGAAACATCGCGACCATCTCATGGACAGAAATGTTTATTGTGCCTCCTAGCCCACCAGTTGTAGTTAACAATTGGTACAAATTATGAAAACAACGTCGATCCATGCGTAGCTTGTCAATGCACTTGACATCACTCTCGAACATAATACGATGCAGATACTTACATTGTTTGCGGTGTCTAGTAGATGCCAATGAAATATCATGTTGAATCATTCTTCGTTGTGCGTTACGTTGTTTCGTCAAACATGTAGTAGTCATGGCTGTTATTACATAAATGTAGCATACGATCATAACACAATATAGCCGAAGTAGTTTAAGCTTGGTCATGTTGTGTAAATCTAAAAAGTCAACAACAACGCACATATTAAAATATAAGATTGGAAGATTTTCAATGAGTAAATCTAAACAAACAATGTACTAATCCTATTCCCTAGCAAATCTAATAAAGACTTCTTCATTCCAATTCCATAACAGACATGGAAAAATTAAACTTACAAATTAATTGTTACCTTTCTCGCAGAAACAAAATAGAGATGCGAATCTGAAATCAACCGCAAGACCAATGCTTGCCTACAACTTCATCTGCAATAGAGGAACCACTAGATTTTAACCATAGGTCAGAGCTTAAATACTGGCAAGGGAGATAAGGCAAAGACTTGAAACTCCAACTAACTAATCAGATCAGATAGTATGCGGGCATACATCATAACCTTACATGCTATTAATTCCACTTATCTTGAATTTCATTTAAATCTCATCCTGCACTTTCTACTGATGATTTCAAGTTCTTTCAATCATTCATAACCTAAAGTCCATTTTTCAGTTGATTCTATATACAATGGCCTCCATGGAAAGACTATTCATGCAAACAATCATGGTAAAATATGAATTACAAGCATTAATTAAATGAGCTAAAAACAGAATCACCAATATCAACAATCAAATAAACAATATCAGTCACCATTAGACTCGTGAAACTTGATCGAAAATATTAAATTGCAACAAATTAAAATAGAACGAATTAAGCGGCAAAAAGCATATCAAAATAGTACCTCATTGGTATCTTTCTTGAGTTGTAATGTATCCACAATAGTTAAACACTTCTCAATGTCAGGATTTTTTGCCTGTGAGGACAAAAGTAAAGCAACTCAACCATGGAAGAAAAAGATTTACAAACAAATTGGGTTGCAGAATTTATAATAATATCCACATGGAGTTCAACACATTTCCGGAGTATCATTTGACTTGCATGCTTATTCTAATAAAACCAAGAAACTAAAGTATTTTTGCCGAACATGGCATTATCTTATAGCTTTCATATCATCTTTCATAAATTAGGGTAGCATCATCAAGGTCAAGAAAAAATGAACACACAAAAAATGGAGATCACAGTAACTTTTGCTTTCTCATTATCATGCGCAGTTTCTTGTCCGACTTTAACAGAGTTCAGCAGAAATCACGGAACAAAAAATAGTAATTTTTAACCGATTCACTAGAACGAAAGTTGAAAAAAAAGTGATTAGAAAATGGAAAGCAGAAGATTCGGATACAAACTCATCTAAAAACATATGTTAATTGGGTGTTAGATGTGTAGCTGGTTTCATTCAAACTAAACAAGAAGTGGTAATTGGCAAAACAAGTAGCGAGGTAAATCCCAGTCGCCAGAATTAGCAGCAAAGTGAGTACAATATAGTACCCAGACCATGTACATTAGTGACAATAGTGACACAAGCATTCTGAAATTCGGGCTCCACCTGGTGCAATCTGTTCCGATGTTTCCCATGTGTTATGTGTCAATGAGCAAAAAAAAAAGAAGAGAAAAAAATAGCAAGCTTGTTGTATGAAGTTTTCATTCAGATTCAGTATAAAAATTGTCATGAATGCTTTCGATGATTGCGATTTAATATCAAGAATGTACACATTTCAGCTTCAGCTGTGAAGAAGTTCACGTTGACATTTATTAGATATCAGATGCGCTGAAGGATTTTCAAGAAATAAATGCCATCCAGCAGAAAAGGAAAGATGATAGCTAATGAATTAGTACAAGATGCCCAACAAGGTTAAAATCCAACTCAAGGCTAATTATATATATGCCCTCCCTCAAAATAAAAATGAAAATAAAAAACAAAGCCTCAAAAGTACAAGCACGTGCAAACTAATTATCCCCTGCAAAGCTGAAAATGCAAAAGTGGCCAACAAATATTACAGAACCAATTCAATAGGTAATTAATAATACAGTGAGACTATATAATTCTTTTAGGGAATGCACTAAAGGATTCAAGGCTAAATTATAGGGTACAAAAACACCATATAATTTAGCCACTCATTTAAAATATATTTTACTTTGGAGCCAAAACCCATAAAAGCCCAAGCTTAAAGTGGAATATAATTAGAGGGTAAGAAGGAATTAGGAATCATTCATTCATTAATTCAAGGAGAAAAAGAAAATGGTCTGGATGTTAAGTTAAGGTAAATAATGCCTTTGGTTTTGAGTGTCCTCACCGAACCTAATGGTAACCCAGATATTGGATTTTTTTTTGTTGGCAATATGAATTGTCCAATCTAATCTAATAAATGAATCTCTATCCCCGGATGCATCGATCTTTTACCGTGGATCGAACATGACCGAAAAAATATTTGAGTTAATCCTGAAATGCAATCAGAGGATAATCAAGAATTTATTAGTATCATAAAATGGGTTTTAACAGCTTGATTTTTTTGCATAATAGAGTTTCCAAGAATGTTTAAGGGGAGAAAAAGAAGGTTAATGGACTAGAAACTTTTGTGCTAATACTAATCAACTTTTTGTACCAACAAATTGTTCTGAAAGGACTTGGTGGCCTGCCTTGTGTCAATAGATAGTTTGAAAAACAAAGAAGTGATTGGCACCTACTCAGAAACCACAAAAAAACTTAGACAAAATAAAACGACAAGCAGCAACGATATTTTTATGTAGAAATTGTGATGAACAAGACGCCAAAAAGAAAAATGAGCACATTCCTCAATTAATTTTATGTCAAATTCTATGTCTTTCTTTCTTTCTTTAATGTTGAGCTTGATCAGGAAATAAAAGGTCCTCATGAAGCTAGAAATAATGTTTTTCTTCCATGGAAATTAGCAGACAAAGCTTCAGTATAAGTTCAGATTGCACGTGTATCTTCCAAAAAGATCAAGATTCTTTAAGACAAATAAATACCCTTTGTCATCATATGACAATGACAAAAGGTTTCCTTAACAATAATAATTAAGAATAGCACATACCTTGTTTTTCTTAACAAAACAGTTTGATATATGTAACTACTAACTAGAACTTCTTCAAAGTGCAGAAAAAAACATCAATTTGCAATTGGTGAGAAAAATAAGATCAATCAATTTTATTAAGAACATGAGAGACATAACTAAGAATTCACCTTCTAGTGATGAGATTGAAGAAAACATGAATACGAGATTTGTTCAATATTGTTCCTATTTGTTGCAAGGTGGATGTCAATCAAGTCTAGGATCGTATGCTTGGGACCCCCAATCAGTGGCTCATGTCATGTGAAAACAACAATGGAATTCATCAGTGTATAAAGAGAAGAAGAAGAACATCAACAGCAACAATAATAACAATTGATGAAAATTCTACATAAAAATCATCACTCACAGCACGGGATCGATGCATCCCCTTTCCCTCTCACAACCTCACACACTGGATCGATGGCGGAGAACAAGAGAGATAGAGAGAGAGATAGAGAGAGAGAGAGAGAGAAGAGAATGAGCAATCTCACACTAGATCGGAAAGCTCGTTCACAGGTGATCCCAATCCCTCCTCCGCAGGCCAATAGAGTAACCTTTCCCTTTCATTAGAGATAACCTATCAGACGGAGTGGAAATTGTTTTTCAAAGTAGGGGCAAAATGGTCTTTTTACTCACCAGGGTTCACAATCCTCCCAAAAATTGGATGAATCCCACTCCTTCTCCAATCAGCCCCCAATACTCCTTCATTCCTTCCCCAATCCCATTACTCCATACCTAAACAAAGGCTTAATCAATGTAAGCAATCAAACCCATTCCATTACTCCCAACCAAACAGCACCTAAGTGTTTTGGAGATAAATGAGCAGTAAAAAACACTCTATTTTACTTTAATTTCTCAATCCTCCAAATTAAAGAGTTGAGTAAAATTGATAATTTTATGGGTAAAAATATCTTTGTAGAAACTTTGTAATGACCAATAATGTTTTTATATGATAGGAGTAAATGAAAAAAATACTCTAGTATTGCGTTCAGTCTCCTTTCATAACCAGAGATCCAACAAAACCTCTTATTATAATTTTTTTTGGACCAAAATAATTTTGTTACATATTCATTAATATATATAGGGTTGTATAGATAATTTAAAAATATTTATATAATTTTTTACATCACTTAATTATTTTTCTAGCAATATGTAATTAAGGTTATATATTAATTAAAATTTGTTTATTGATCCATTATTTATTACTATATAATATTTGAAAATCAAAAGTATTTTAGTAATATTAGAATAAATTCTTGCTTACCATTCTCTTCAAACCAAACATAAAAAAACAAGTCGACAATTTTCTTTTATATTACCTACGCCCCAAGCAAAATATGGGTTGATCTCTTCCCTTATATTAAGTTATTTTATGAACTCTCACTAAACCTCATCCAAGCTGAGCCTTAACATCCGCACAGTTCCGGGAAACAATAAAACTAATTAAAATTATGCAGTAGAATGCATCCCCAGAGCTGATAGTTTGAAAAACCACATAATATCGAAGTAGAAGTTTGAAGCCAATCATTATTGACATGCTATTAAGGTAAAAGAGAAGGCCAATACCGCTTTTAATGGCGGGGAAACAGGTTCCCTTCAAGCCTTCGGCGATATTAAACTTGAACATCTTAGGGGGTGTTTGTTTGTAAGGAGTGGAATGGGAGTCATGACTCTCCCATTCCACTCCTTTGTTTGGATAGTCATCAATGGAGTGAGAGAGGTTTGGGAGGGGGATGAGGGGGGATTGAGTGGGGAGTGGCAATCCTCCCAATTTTGGAAGGATTGCTCATTCCTCCTCCATTCCTTAAGGGTGAATTACAAATTTGCCCCTTATTTAATAAGTAAACTATAATTAATTAACATAATAATTAAATATATAATTTTATTATTAAATAATAATTAAATAGATAATAATAACTAACAATTAAAATAACAATTTTATTCAAATATTAATAATTAATAATTAAAATAATAATATAAATCAAATAATAATTAAATAGATAATTTTAATAATAAATAATAATTAAAATAAAATAATAACAACTAACAATTAAAATAATAAATTTATTCAAATAATAATAATTAATAATTAAAATAATAATTAAATCGATAATTTTATTAATAAATAATAATTAAAGTAAAATAATAACAACTAACAATTAAAATAATAATTTTATTCAAATAATAATATAACTCAAATAATAATTAAATAGATAATTTTAATAATAAATAATAATTAAAATAAAATAATAATAACTAACAATTAAAATAATAATTTTATTCAAATAATAATAATTAATAATTAAAATAATAATATAAATCAAATAATAATTAAATCGATAATTTTAATAATAAATAATAATTAAAGTAAAGTAATAACAACTGACATTTAAAATAATAATTTTATTCAAATAATAATAAATAATAATTAAAATAATAATATAAATCAAATAATAATTAAATAGATATTTTTAATAATAAATAATAATTAAAAGTGAAAATATTTAATTCAAATATTTAATTATAAAATTAAAAATAATTATATTCAAAATATTTTAAAATTAAAAATAGTCGTTATTTAACTTAACATTTTATTTTATATAAAATATTATTTACTTGTTTCAAGAATATAAAAGTCAAGTTACTTCATTTTTTTTCTTTTACTTTTCTCATTCCCAAGGAACTACCCTCTCATACCTTACCAACCAAACACATCTTTCATTCTCAATCCTCCTCCGCTCCCTTTATTTCCATTACTCCCTCACTCCTTTCCATTCCCAATCCGAGACCCAAACGGTCCCTTAATGGTAGGACCATCAATCTTGAAAGACTTAGAAAGGATGTCTTCATCTATTCCAATAGCAAAGACAGTTGTGGGAATCAACACTATGCCAGCATTTGCACTTCCAAAAGCGGAGAACGCAACAGCTGGATTATGACAACAGATCTGTAAGTGAATGAGACCTGTTGGGAACACAAACATGTCCCCTGGTTGAAGAGTTTTGAGCCACAGAACCCACATGAAGAGAACCCTCAACCAGAAATAGAAGTTTGGCACCACGAGGGTGAGTATGGATAGGATTGACAGCACCCAAAGGGAATTGTAGTACAGTGTAGGATGCACTTTGTCCATCAAGAGCTGGAAATTCAATCTTCGTGACCTTTGAGACAGTGAAAGCCTCAGGTGGGCCGGCATCGAACAAAGAGTGCAACCTGGTGTAGGTGAAGTAGTTTCCAACTAGGCTGGTGTTTGGTGGAAGGATGAAGTCCAAGATGATATCAGGATCGCCTGCAAACACTGCATGAGATATCATTAAGGTGAGTAGAACTACAACTAGTGCATGTTTGAGAATTTTCAAAGCCAGAGACAAGAGAATCCTGCAGCAGTTATGGTAGATTTTGCAACTGGAATAGGGACTTGTATATATAAGTTACTTTTTGTTGGAAAATACATTGGTAACTCACCTTGTTCTTTGGCTTCATGTGGTGCTGAAGCAAAAGGCAATTCTTTAAAGAGCTACTTTCACAACAAAGGGCAAGCAAATTATTAGGAAATAGCAAGCTTTATATATGCATCTCAGAGATTCTAACAATTCCAATTTAAGCAATTTTCAATGCCCAAGTACTCAATTCCAGAAAGTATTAATTTCTTTGAACATATGACAATACACCAACAGAAACGATAATCAACCAATGTAATGAACAATAAGATCAAGAATGAGCATAGTTATCTCCATGTCCTTAAGCTGCTCAAGCTCGAGATTTCTTGGGCAACTAATACATTGAACCCAACAGAATAGGTAGCAACACATTGGAGTTTAAATAGAGACCTCTCTACTTGGAACAATCTAACTCACCAAAGGTTAAATGCCTCCCTAAGGTTTTAATCCTCACCTTTTTGAAAGAATTGATAATTGAATTTGAGATAGGTTGTTTAATCCTGGAACAAACTAAGGATCATATATGAGAGGACGTAATTAGGTAGTATCCTTGTTTAAATTGTATATGTCTGATATCCTAAAACAAGAAGGGTTTAGTCATAAAACTGACTGTAATTATACATTCACTTAGATATTCTAGCGATATCGAATATACCTTGACATAAAAATAGTGGCTCATCACCAATAGTCTCCACAGGAGCAGGACCCTTGTTTGAAATGGTGAAACCTGTTTGCATCCCGGAAAACAATCTCTCTTTGGGTGATCGACGATATTAGCTTCATAAATGTGTGACAGTCACCACAGACTCTAAGATTTTTAATGATCCTAATTGTTGTACCCTCAGGTGTTGCAAGAAGACCATACGCGGTTGCTAACTTCTCGCTGTGAGTGTACAAGTACCCAGCCTTTAGTTCTTCATCAACATCATGAAGTACAAAATTTGTGTCAGGAACATAGCCAGCAAGCTCCAATTTTTCACTCAAAACCTTCAGCATTTCATAAATTTCCTTTGACTGAGGATGGCTCTTATCACCAACTCTAAACTGATGAATTTCATTATTGATCTCAATCAATGACCACCCTGGAGTCTTCTTCACTCTCATGCTTGTCATCAACTCCCGCATTTTGGCTACATCTTCCCACTGACCGTCTTTTGCATATATATTGGAAAGGAGCACATAATAACCTGAGTTTCTTGGGCAAAGTTCTAGAAGGGCTTTTGCAGCCTTCTCTGCAAATTGTATATTCCCATGGATCCGACATGCACCCAAAAATGCACCCCAAAAACCTTCATCCTTTTCTACAGGGGTATTCTCAATCAATTCTATTGCTTCATCAAGCCTGCCCGCACGACCAAGAAGGTCTATCATGCAAGTATAGTGCTTCACATCAGGCTCTACCAAGTATTCCCTCCCCATTGAATAAAAGAATTGCCTTCCCTCATCAACCAAACCAGCATGACTACAAGCATACAATATCGAAACAAATGTGATTCTATTCGGTCTAATCCCACTTTCCAACATCTGAGGAAACAGCTCAATAGCCTTCCTTCCATGCCCATGAATTCCATAAGCTGACATCATAGAACTCCAAGTAATGACATTCTTTTCATTCATTCGATCAAATATATCCCTAGCAGAATCCATACTCCCACACTTGGCAAACATATCAATCATCGCAGTCCCTAAGATAACATTCATTGAGAAGTTCCTCTTCTCAATATACTCATGGACTATATTAGCCTTATGCAATGCACCAAGTTTTGCGCATGCAAATACGACCGTCACCATCGTCACTTTATCAGGGACAATGCCACTCTCCTGCATCTGGTCAAACAAGACTAATGCCTCCCCTGGATTTCCACACTCAGCATACCCAGCAATCATCACGGTCCATGATACCAAATCCTTATTGCGCATTTTATCAAATACCTTCCGTGCATCTTCCAAAAACATACATTTCACATACATATCAACTAATGCCGCGGCCACAAACACATCTGACTGCAATCCAGACTTGTAAACAAGATGATGAATTTCCGACCCCACTCGCACAGACTCCGTATCACGACAAACCCTAAGCGCAAACGGAATCGTGAAATTATCAGCACGAGCCCCAGACCTAACGAATTCCCTGAAAACCTCCAAACATCTCTGATAATCACCAGTCTTGGCGAGACCACCAACCATGACACTCCAAGAGACATTGTCGCGCTGATCCATCCGGGAGAACAGCGAGGACGCGTCGTGCAAATCCTTGTGCTCGGCGTAGATGTACAAGAGCTTGTTTGCAACGCCGAGGTTTCGGATCATGGACGTGGTGATGGCGTAGGCGTGGACGCGCTTGATCTCGTTCCGGTGGCGGCATTGGACGAGGGCTGAGATGAAGGACCTGGGGTTGAGCGAGTCTTCTGGTCTTACTAAACTCCTACACGCAGGGGAAGACCTCAATGACTGATTGCAATAACCAACACTAGGACCGGGCATGGCTTTGGGCTGTTTCTCAGAGTGGCCTTTAACTTAAAAAGGAATTTTTGTTCTACGGTAACTTCAAAACATTAGTTAAGTGTCAAATTAAATGAAGGTATGAAATGAAAACCTGACAAGATCCATTGCATCCCAAATGACTACCGTTCACGACAAGCTTATTTAATTGTTACGTTTGGCATCACGAGAGAAGCTGGTGGAAATGAGCGACCGTTAATCGACCATTGGATCAAGCCTTCCAAACTTATATCCATTAACCGCAGGTCTTTCCAACGTAACCATGTTTCTTCAATATGGAGCTAATTGTTCTCACTGTCTGTGTCTCGTCTTAATTCACTATATTTACTGTGATGATTCACAATATCAGCTTAGCCCAAGTTTTGAAAGGTTCACTATCATCCATATATCTATCTTGATAATGCACCGATACTATATGGAAACTAAAAATAAAATATTATGATTCATTTAAAGATAGAACTATTAATGACAAAACACCCGGTTGTCCCATTGTCCTACAAAAGCCCGATATGTGAAAGATGAGTCACTATGGCGACATCTGGAGTGGTGCTAAGGGGCCCCGTTTGGTTCAGAAGTGAATTGTCGAAGTGGTGGAAGTCTGGAAATGGCATTTCAGTGGAAGTGAACAGTTAAGCTGGAACTATCCACTTCAGTGTGTTTGGTTCAAGCTGAAAACTGGACTTCGGATACCACTTCTTGTGTTTGGATGGTTGAAGTGGGGATATGATCACCACTTCGGTGAGGGATAAAGTTGTCCTTTCATGTTTTTTACATTTATTTAATTAAATCATATGATTTAATTAAATAATTTAATTACTTTATTACGATGGTAATAAATAATTTATTTATTAAATTTAAAACTTTGCACATCACATAATTAATGTAATACAATGTTATTAAATTAAATTAAATCGGTTAATATATTATGCTTAATTATTAATTAGTGAGAGTAGTTATTTAATTATTTTATTACCATGGTAATAATTATATTATTTATCATTGAAAAATATTAAAAAGTGGGCTAAAGTGGTGACTTCGGGACTTTTCCAGACAAGTCGACACCGAAGTGGCCGAACTCGGAAATTGTCACATCATCACTTCGGGTTCAAATCAGTGAAACAAAAACATTGAAGTGGTTGGAAGTGGCCACTTCGGCCACTTCGGTGCCCACTTCGGTGAAACAAACGGCCCCTAAGAAGAGCGCTCATATTCGAGAGACTAGATGGATGGAGTCATATCCTTTCATTGCAGTTGAAGAGGTTAAACAACAATATGTTGCATGTGAGGAAGCGCGGAACTAGTGTAGCAATTCGTTGAACACTTGGTGTGCAATATCACAATACATAGCATTGGCATAATGAATAAACAAAGCAAGGACATCATACAACCAATCTCACAAAAAATAAAATTAGAGACACTAATTTAACGTGGTTCGGCTATGAACAAGCCTACATCTATGGGAGAACAATGTTTCACTATATCATGGGGAATAACAAGAGTACAAGAGTATAAGAAATAGGCATAAAACTACAAGAGGATAACCAAAACTCTTAGAACTTACCTCACCTCAAAAACAAGGATCTTGTCTTGCTTTAATGAGATGAAGCAAGAACAAAAGCTCTCCTCTACATCTTCTTCACTCTTTTTACTCTCCAAATACAAGAGAACTCTCCCTCTCTATCTGTCTCTATTCACTTCATTTTTTTTACAACATCCAACAAACATAACCCTATATAAACAATAGAGTAATCTATACTATTGGATTAAAAAAGATCAAGATTTGGCTTCATCCAAAAGATTAAATCGCATCCTAAGGATATCAAGCAATTATTTAACAATACCCTACTTGAAGACAAATCCTCAATTAAGCATCAATAAAGTAGTAAGCATTGTCCTCCAAACATCAGGGTTACGTCTCTATAACCTTTGTTTACAAATCCGCAAGGTTGTCATTTGTGCAGATCTTCTCAACATGTAAATATCCACGCTCCAAAGCAAGTCGAATAAAATGGTACTGCACATCAATGTGCTTTGTTCTAGAATGAAAAGCTACATTCTTGGCAAAATATATAGTACGTCTCTATCACAATGCAACATATATTTTTCTTGTACCACTTCAAATTGATTAAGCACATGCTTCAACCAAGTCATTTCCTTAACTCCTTCAGTCAAAACAATATATTTTGCTTCCGTACTAGACAAAACAATAATGTCTTGAAGTCTAAACATCCAACTCACCGCACCACCGCCAAATGTGAAAGCATAACCAGTAGTGAACTTCCTTGCCTCTCTACAACCAGCATAATTGGTATCAATATAACCATTAACCACTAATAAATAACCTCCAAAACACAAACATAAATTTTGTGTACCCTTCAAGTAACGAAGAATCCACTTGACGGCTTGCCATTGCTCCCAACCGGCACAAGACATATATATTGAAACAATCCCCACTGCATAAACAATATCTGATCTTGTGCATATTATAGCATACATCAAGCTACCAACCGCGGAGATATAAGGGATATTTTCAAATTTATCATCCTTTGGAGAACTTTTCTTAGTAGATTAAAATGTGCCGCTAGAGGTGTAGAAACCGGTTTGCAATCAACCATTCCAAACCTTTCAATAACTTTAGCAATGTATTCAGGTTGACTCAACCACAACTTCCCATGCTCTCTATCTTGATGAATGCGTATGTCTAAAATCTTCTTTGAGGCACCAAGATCTTTAGTAGCAAACTTCCTTGACATATGGAGCTTCAATGGCTTAATCTCCTTCCAATCATTGCTAGCTATCAACATATCATTCACATAAAGCAACAAGCAATTAAATATGCCACATATGGAACCTTTGAAGTGAACATAATGATCAAAATCACATCCGCTATACCTTCATCTTGCATAAAAGTGTCAAACATTTTGTACCATTGTCGAGAGCTTGTTTCAAACCGCATACAACCCTTTCTTCAACTTGCACACCAAGTTGTGAATTAGACTTGTTAGCAAAGCCTCCCCAGCTTAAACATATAAACTTCCTTTTCAAGGTCAAG